>CAUYRH010101882.1:0-25401 GCA_963574655.1 Perodicticus potto | reverse complement strand
GAATACTATTGTTACAACTCCTAACCACTAATCATACCATGAAAAACACTGGTTATCGGGCAGCGCCTATGGCTCAAAGGAGTAGGGCGCCAGCCCCATATGCCGGAGGTGGTGGGTTCAAACCCAGCCCCGGCCAAAAACTGCCAAAAAAAAAAAAAAAAACACATTGGTTATCCCCAAGTGTTACTCCTTGGCATTAATGAGTAACCCAAAAAGTAATCTGGTTTTTTTTTTTGAGACAGAGTCTCACTATATTGCCCTCAATAGAGTACCTCTACACACGGTGCTTCCTGAAAACATCACAAACGCATTTCTATGAAGCACATTTCCAACTGGACAAGTTGTAAGCTACATATACTCTAGTAGCTGTTATAGTTTTCACTTTAAATAGATTTCCTTTCCTTGACCAGAGTTACAGAAGCCAAAAAGCTCCTTATCAATCAAAGCCGGTAGGAAGTAACAAGCATATTCTTTTTGGTATTTTCTCTATTATGATTCTTAAAGCTATTAAAAAAAAAAAAAAAAAAGGTAAGGGGCCTGGCTCGGTGGCTCACACCTGCAATCCCAGCACTTGCAAAGCCATGGTGGGTGGATTGCCCTGAGCTTACAGGTTCAAGACCAGCCTCAGCAAGAGTGAGACCCCCGTCTCTAAAAAACAGCCGGACATTGTGGTAGGTGCCTGTAGTCCCAGCTACTTGGAAGGCTGAAGTAAGAGGATCGCTTGAACCCAAGAGTTTGAGGCTGCTGTGAGCTAACACCATGACTCTCTACTGAGGGTGACCAAATGAGACCCTGTCTCCAAAAAAAAAGGCTTGGCACCCATAACACAGTGGTTACAGTGCCAGCCACATTCACCAAGGCTGGTAGGTTCGAACTGGGCCTTGGCCAGCTAAAACAACAATGACAATTGCAATAAAAAAAAAGCCAGGCATTGTGGCAGGCGCCTATAGTCCCAGCTACTGGGGAGGCTGAGGTAAGAGAATCGCCTAAGTCCTTGAGTTGGAGGTTGTTGTAAGCTGTGTGATGCCATGGCACTCTGCCAAGGGCAATAACGTGAGACTCTGTCTCAAAAAAAAAAAAAAAAAAGAAAGAAAAAAAAATATATGTGTGTGTATAGAGAGTGAGAGAGAGAGAGAGGAATGGCTACTAATATGTTCAACAGTCATAGCTATAGGCCAGGTGCAGTGGCTCACACCTGTAATCCTAGCACTCTGGGTGGCCAAGGCAGGTGGATTGCCTGAGCCCACTGGTTTGAGACCAGCCTAAGCAAGAACAAGATCCTGTCTCTAAAAAACAGCCAGGTGTTGGCAGCAGGTGCCTGTAGTCCCAGCTACTTGGGAGGCTGAGGCAAAAGAATTGCTTGAGCCCAAGAGTTTGAGGTTGCTGTGAGCTGTGACACCACAGCACTCTACCAAGAATGACAAAGTGAGATTATGCCTCAAAAAAAAAAAAAAAAAAGTCATAGCTGTATTTTATAAAAAACTTGGAGGCCAAGGCAGGTGGACTGGTTGAGCTCAGAAGTTCGAGACCAGCCCGAGGAACAGCAAGACCCCATCTCTACTAAAAACAGAAAAACCAGTTGGGCATTGTGGTGGGCACCTGTAGTCCCAGCTACTCAGGAAGCTGAGGCAAGAGGATGCTCAAGCCAATAAGTCTGAGGTTGCTGTGAGCTGTGAGGACACCACGGCACTCTACCCAGGGCGACAAAGTGAGACTCTATCTCAAGAAAAAAAAAAAAAGGAAAACTCCACGTATGCCTCGTGAGATCAGTAAAGGACCCTTTAAAAACTGCTTATTGCCTATTTTCATCATCTATAGTACTTTCTGAAAAAGAAAATGACAAAGAATAAATCAGCGGTATGCTACTCGGTAACACGGCTTCGTTTTCTCTTTGACAGACATTTGCTTGTGTGATTTCGTATCGTTCAACATTACCAGTCTGTCCATAGGCAAAGACACACGCATTGTATCCCTCGAAAGCATTCTGAAGGATATTCTCCCCAAGGCACTTGAAAACATCATCTTGACCTGAAACAGAGAAAAGAAGGATGTTTTACGTCAAAACTCCAGATGAGCAATTCAAAAATCAAAACAAATAAACAAGAATCTCTAAAATGTACAATCAGCTTATTTATCTCCAAGTAAGATGTTTCAACTTGATGAGCACTTCCAAAGGCTTATGCCGTTCAGGTTATACCTAGTTAGCACATGAGGGAAAATCAGCAAAAATTTCCCTATGATACATATTTGCATAACCACCAACCACCACTGTATCCTAATACAGTGCAGACAGCCAATGAACTGCTTATTTTATAATCAATGATTATGAATATCCAAAATTTGTACTTGGGACTAGGTGTGCCCCTTTTTATAACCATGTACCACTCAACCAATGCCTTTACTCAGTGGGTACTGGAGTTCAGAACAATCACATCTACCAATCCCCGCCTATCTCTCTTCCTCAGTGATAATTTCTAATCACAGGACCCAGAGCACATACCAGTAAGGATAGGCAATGAGACCTTGGGAATGTCCTTCCTTTCAAGCACAGACATAAATGATAAAGTTCTCCCCCATGGGCCAAATGCAACAGACAACAGCACATGTAATCAAGAGTGAACCTGACGCGTCATCCAATCCCACTGAGTCTCGAATGTGACATGGAGGAACTGCCTGCACTGTGTTATGGCAATGGCCGTCACGTGTCACTGGCCAGGTCACTCACCAGTTAATTTATCATACTTCTGATACTGGGGCATCATGGGCCACCTAGATCAAATGAATCTTAATTTTTGAAACAGCCATACTATTAATCTTCTCATAACAGAGGCCCAAACAACACGATGCTCAATATTTAAAAGAGATTGCTTATCTGGGAGGCCGAAGCAGGTGGATTGCTTGAGCTCACGGGTTTGAGACCAGCCTGAGCAAAAAGCAAGACCCGACCTCTACTAAAAATAGAAAAAACTGAGGCAAAAGGATCGCTTGAGCCCAAGAGTTGGAGGTGGCTATGGCTATGTGTGTGACATCACAGCACTCTACCTAGGGCAACAGCTTGAGACTCTGTCTCAAAAAAAAAAAAGAGAGAGCGAGAGATTGTTTAGAAACAGGTAACAAGGCCGGGCTTGGTGGCCTGCAATGCCAACACTATGGGAGGCCAAAGTGGGCAAATCAACTGAGCTCATGAGTTGGAGACCAGCCTGAGCAAGAGCAAGACCCCGCCTCTAAAAACAGCCAGGCACTGTGGTGGGCGCCTGCAGTCCCAGCTACTCAGAAGGCTGAGCCAAGAGAATCGCTTGAACCCTAGAGTCTGAGGTTAGTGTGAGCTGTGATGCCACAGCACTCTACCCAGGTGACAAAGTGAGACTCTGTCTCAAAAAAATAATAATGAAAAAGAAACAGGTGACAGAAGTGGTTAGGGCTAAAGAAAATTTAAGGCTGTCATGTAGTCCCAAACTTGTGGTGAAATGGGGCTTGAGACAGTTACAGAATATTAACAGAGTTTGAGAGGAAAAACAAAACTTAGAGAGGATATGGCATACTCCTCTCCATCAAAGAAAGAAAACTGAAGCTCTGAACGGTAAAGTGATTTAGTGGAAGTCTGGAAAGTGGCAAGGAAAGCTGAGACCAGAGTCTGGGTCTTTCACGGTGCCACTCTGTCTCCCTAGACCTGTCACCGGCATCCAGGGAAGTGTACATGGCAACTGTGTGCTCCTGTTCTCATCTAAGACCTGGGGGGGTGTGAGAGAGAGAGAGAGAGAAACTCCACTGTGTGCCCCACTCGTTTAATTTTATCATTTTATAACAAGAACAGCACATTTTCCAATCAAGGTAAAAACTCTAATAGTAAAAACACTTCAGGAAATTGTACAGTTTCTAAAGTAACACCAAAAATTACTATGATTGTATGTACAAAAACTACTGAAACCCCTTCCCACGCTATCAGTGGCTGACGGGACACTGTACTCTATTACCTGCGTACTTTTCTTTGACAGACTCGTCCATAGACCAAAAACAATGATCGTAGGCAAATACCTGTTGAAAAGTGAACATAACAATGTGTATTAAGAGCGAAACTTTAGAATGATTTGTTATAATAAAGTCATAACTGGCTCGGCCCTTGTAGCACAGTGGTTATGGCACCAGCCACATACACCGAGTATGGTGGGTTCGAACCCGGCCCAGGCCACCTAGACAACCATGACAACTACAACAAAAAATAGCCGGGCGTTGTGGCAGGCGCCTATAGTCCCAGCTACTTAGGAGGCTGAGGCAAGAAAATCGCTTAAGCCCAGGAGTTTGAGGTTGCTGTGAGCTGTGATGCCATGGCACTCTACCCAGGATGACATAGTGAGATAATGTCTCAAAAAAAAAAGTTGTAACATCCATAGAATTGTTCACAATAGTGAAATAAAAACAACTTACTATCATACCACAGAGATTAATTGTGTATACATATATAGCCTTACTAATGGCAACTGAACACCCTAAAAAATCCCTAAGAGAAAGAGGAACTAACCCATCCCATGGAAGCTTCTTTAGAATCTGGGTTCAACTCAGAGATCAAATTCTCTTGAGGAGGCTGTGGGCCCAAGCAGGTTTCTCTTGGCCTGGGAATGAATTCCCAGCTGTCTCGGGAACAAGGAGGATGAGTCGGCCTAGCACAGTTTGACCACAGTTTGGAACTACCAGTTTTGAGCCAGTCTACGGCACAAAAGGAACCTCTGTTGCAGTTGCTAAGAGACTGGCCAGAATTGGTCGAAGTGCAAACGCAGCTTTTCCATAAACCTCCAGCCCCTCCTATGCCAATAAACAGCTTTGGGTTTATGAGTAGGCTGATCGCTTACATGACTTTTATAAAATGGACACAACATAGTATTTCCACTTTTGAGAAGATAATTTCTAGTTGTTCAATAATATGAGCATAAGATCTTTAGGAGCACCAAATAATAAATGAAATCTCTTACCTTTGTCTGGCCGCTGAGTTCCCAAAAGAGAGGTCATCGTGGACATGAAAGAAATGGGAGGAGAGTTTAAAAAAAAGAAGCTTAGTTTAGAAGACTGTTGTGAAGGTGAAATGTAATAACCATTGTGAAAATCTGCAGTAAGAATGCCAAATATTACCTTCAAAACCAAATAGTAATTTAAAGGATAAATTAATGTCTGTGTGTCTATTAACTGGTAGGATAGGATGCTAATTATAGAAAACCAATTTGTGTCTCTACAGCAGAAAAAAGACTTTCTGAGCTCTCAATAAATGTAAAAGTCCTGGGCTAGGCACGGAGGCTCACGCCTGTAATCCTACCACGCTGGGAGGCTGAGGCTGGTGGATTGCCTGAGCTCAGGAGTTCAAGACCAGCCTGAACAAGAGCAAGACCTCATCTCTACTAAAAATAGAAAAACTAACCAGGGCCAGGCACAGTAGCTCACCCCTGTAATCCTAACACTCTGGGAGGCCGAGGCAGGTGGACTGCCTGAGCTCAGGAGTTCAAGACCAGCCTTGGCAAGAGCAAGACCCCATCTCTAAAAGTAGCCAGGCATTGTGGCAAGCAGCTGTAGTCCCAGCTACTCAGGAGGCTGAGGCCAGAGAATCACTTGAGCCCAAGAGTTTGAGGTTGCTGTGAGCTATGATGATGCCACAGCACTCCACCCAGGATGACAGAGTGAGACTCTGTCTCACAAAAAAAATTTTTCTAAAGTCCTAATATTTCTGACTTATACACTTTGCTTTTCCCTTGCATATGTCTTGTAAATTTTTAATTTTGGGATATTTGCATTGTACTTAACAGTTGAGCATCCCAAATCCCAAACTCTGAATTCCAACTTTCTCCGATGAACATTTCCTTCAAGTGCCACATGGGTGGCTCAAAGTTTTCCAGATTTTGGAGCATTCTGAATTTTGGACTTTGGAATTTTGAAAGCTCACAACCTGTACTTACTACCTGTACTCCTCTACACCCAGCCGAAAACTTGTAGGAAAGCACAAAGCACACTTACAGACCCTGCCCCTCCATCAACCAACTTAACACTGCCGCGCGGCTTTCTTCCCTCCTCCCCTCTTCTCTACGAGCAGAAAGATGCACATGTACACATCCTGATGTTCTCTGAATCATTCAAAGTAAGTTTGCAGACATGTCCCTTCAACCCGAGTATAATTCCTAAAATAATGCTGTTCACTTGCATATTCGTTCTATAATATCAAAATCCTGACAATTTAAACATAAAGGAAAGTACTTTTAAAAATGGAGTAAAATATGGGCGGCACCTATGGCTCAGTGGGTAGGGCGCCGGCCCCATATGCCAAGGGTGGTGGGTTCAAACCCGGCCCGGGCCAAATCGCAACAAAAAAACAGCTGGGCGTGGTGGCGGGCGCCTGTGGTCCCAGCTACTCGGGAGGCTGAGGCAAGAGAACCACCTAAGCCCAGGAGTTAGAGGTTGCTGTGAGCTGTGTGGCACCACGGCACTCTACCGAGGGTGATAAAGTGAGACTATGTCGCTACAAAAAAAAACTGGAGTAAAATACAAACAATAATTATTGGTCCTTCTCAGAGGATCAAAACTCCAACCCCAGCCTAGAACTTGAAAGGAGACCACACAAGGAAATATTCCTGGGGAATTATTTTACATATTCTCATCTCTTTGTCTCATATAAAGTTTTTTTCTAAAAGAAGTTTAGTTATTTATTTGTATCAAATGATTTCATATACGAATGCTAAACCACCACAAAGTCTAGCAAATGAGTGATAATTGTCTAATAAATTTGGGAGTAATATTCAATGTCGCTAATACATAAAAGAAAATCATTTCTCTGGAATGAAAGACATGAGAAAACCTTCTGACAAAAAGTTATGAAATACTGGGAGAGGTGACTGCCACGCTATCATCCCGCCATAGTCTTTCTCATCAATCCCGGATGTCTTAGTTATAAACCCAGTGGGAAGTAAGAAGAGATCGGACGGTATGAAGTGCCCACTTTAGGCCAAGTACACTGCAGGCTACTTCAATCAATTCTCTAACTTTGATACTATTATGATTCCTGTTTTACAGATGAGAAAACTAAGGCTCAAAAAAGTTAAATGCATCCTACAGATTGAAATCCCCTGATGCCCAAATCCCAAATCTAAAATGGCCCCAAACCTGCAATGTTGTAGGTGCCGACATGACACACAAGGACAAGTCTGTTGCATAAAGACGCAAATTTCAAAAATTAAAAAAAAAAAATCCAAAATCCAAAACATTCCAGTCCCAGCCTGTAATAAGCAGTCATGAATTTGGGACTCAAAAGTAGGTCTTTAGCCACCAGGTCCACTTTCTTTCCTGCCCCGGTCAAAACAGCTTTAAGAATCTGAGTCACACGTTAACAGCTGCTCCTGCTAAAAGAAACTTTCCCCAATGTACTAATTTCCTCCATTCTAATTATTATTCAATAAAAAGTTACCACTTGGTGTTTATGCCAGTGTACATCTACTATTGACGAGACAAATTCCAGATTGTCTTCCGAGAGAGAAAAATGTTCAGTATGATATTTCAAGTTTAAATAGAATGTTGTGTTTTTTTTTCCTGCAGTTTTTGGCTGGGGCTGAGTTTGAACCCACCACCTCCGCATATGGGGCCAGCACCCCACTCCTTTGAGCCACAGGCGCCCTTAAATAGAATGTTTTTTACACAAAAAAATCAGCTCTTCCTAAGACCCAACCAACAAACATGAAATTCAATAATACATGACACCTAGCAGAAGAATCCATGGGACTAACCTGAATTCACAGCATCATAATAAAAACAAACAAGCCCGTAAATTAATTACAGAGCTAAGTTTCCAGTTAGGGATTCTGGTAGCTTCCAGACTAAAGCTCAAATAACCTACACAGCCATGGGATACCCAAAGATGTAATTACAGCTCTGTGCAAAAATAAGTAAGTCAATTACTTTAGCAAAATCTTTTCAAAGTGTAGCTGCAATTCAACACAGCCATGCCTCACTTGGATCCCAAGATTTACTTAGAAACTTCAGCTATCCACATTGCTGTGGAGATTCAGGATGCAAAGAAAACCAGCTCCTGACCAATCACAAGACATGTTGCCAAGTGCGAGCATTAAAGCCATAATTTTTCAGCTGAGTTGAATTATTTTTGTTGTTGTTGTTGCCCAACTTCATTGTGAAATATCTTCAGACACAAAAAGCTCCGAAAACAGTACAGAGAATTCAAGTACAGCCTCTGCCAAGCTTCCCCAAACATTGCTTCTTCCCCAAATGTTTCCTATACCCCCCAGTTACAATGATTGAAACCAGGAGTTCAACCATCAACACACAATTTATTGAGTAATCTATACCCACTCTTGCCCTAATTATGTCAACCACCCCACTAACTCCCTTTCCTCTGGTCCAGGATGGCGCACTGCATACAGCTGTCCTGTCTCCTGCACCCTGGGTCAGGACGCGTCACCTGAGCCTGACATTTAAGAGTTGTGTCATTTACTTTGTACAATGCCTCTCAATCTGGGCAGCGGTTCTCAACCTGGGGGGTTAAACGACCCTTTCACAGGGGGTTGCCTAAGACCATCCTGCATATCAGATATTTATGTTAGGATTCCTAACAGGAGCAAAATTACAGTTATGAAGTAACAATGAAAATAATGTTATGGCTGGGGGTCACCACAACATGAGAAACTGTATTGAAGGGTCGCGATTAGGACGATTGAGAACCACTGGTCTAAGGCTTCCTTGTGACTGAACTCAGGTTGTATAACACAGAAGAAATGGGCCATTTGGTGCCTCCTGCCAAGACACAGATGACGTCCAAGTCTCAGTCCTAACCATGTTCATTCTGATCATTTGGTTAAAGTTGTATCTACTAGTTCTTCTCATCACATTATTATTTTTCCCACTGTAATTAATAAGCACCTTTTGGGGGACAGACTCTGAGACTACATAAATACTCTATTTCTCATTATACTTTCAGCCACATATTTTAGCAGCTCTTTAGCATTCTCACCTATAACAATTATTATCTCCCAAATGGTGCGCTGTCTAGTTCTGGACAGCCTGACAGCCCAGGTGGATCAGAGGGGTGGATGCGATTTTTGGAAGAAGGCAACGTGAGAACCGATGAATGATAGGGCTGCACATTTGGGATAAGAACAGTTATCTCTGAATAAGATACTCTCTTCCTCCTTCTGACTGACCTAGTTTCAGGACAGACTAGTTGTGGTTACTTCTTATTTAAATAATAAGTCACATTGTGAAAATAAGTCAAATTATATTTCTAATCTCTAGAATGCTAAAACGCAAAGAAGAAACTTGGTGATGATTTTATGCAAACTGATAATCTTTGAAAATTTTTCATTAATACTCTTGACCATGACAAAAATAAAACTGAAGCTGGGCCTAAAACTAAACCACGTGAATCACGTATGTGTAAAACAGAACAATGTCAGCGGAATGACGTTATAAACCAATTACTACTGTCAACTCCCAAAATCAAACACTGAATCCAAACACCATGACTGCTTTTAATTCTAAAGCTTTAAGTTGCTGAAATCTTCACAATTAGAAATATTCAGAATCTCTATTTTGTTAACAAGATCCCAGGCTAGCCCGCTCTGTAACAGATGCACACCTCACAAAGAGCTTATTCTAAGACCAATAGTACGTAATGACATTGTTGCTTTTTCCCACTTAGCTGGCAGTACCAGCAACCACACAACAGTCTGTGTGATGATCATTTTTTTCCATGTCACACTCTCCCCCATGTGCCTTCTGCAGAAGGAATAAAGCTGACCTGATCCAAAATTCATAAACTGACTAGACTCACAACAGCAGCTTCTCAATTTTGCTCATCTGGCCAACAATCTCTGTAAGAAATACAAAAATCATCAAAAACCTGACTCGTTGTTTCTTCAACTTTCAAAGTACTCCCATTCCATTTTGAAGACTAACAGCACCACTGATAAAGTAGAGTATGTTTAGAGAACAGCATTCAGGATACAGAGGGGTTTGAAAACTCTACCAGTGGAAGAATCAATGAAAGAACTGAAAATATATAGCCAGGGCCGCTAAGATGAAAGGAGGCAAGAGCACCCATCTCCAGACTCGCCCACTGGCAGGTGGTCAGACTTGTCTCAGGGCGCTTGGAGGCTACACTCAGTAGGACCTCCCGGGAAAGTTACTAGAAGCAGGATGCTTCTTTAATGCAATAATAAACAGTCAGCTCTCCATCAGCGGAATCTCTAATAACATGGCTGAGCTCCCTGCACAAGCAGGGAGGTGAGACTCTGAGCAGCTACCAGGAAAAAACTAGTACAGGAGAAGCGTGTGCTGTGCGATCCCCGACCCCACACAGGGCTCGCACCTGAGCTGCAACCAGACACAGTGGGAAGACCTGGAACAGCCCATAGGCATTTGGTAAAGAGCCCAAAGGCCACAACTTAGGAGCAGGGCTAACCCAGCACCAGAGCAAAGTCCACTCCAGCCCAAACTTAAAAACAAGCCCCGATCGAGCTGAGCCACAGTCAAATACCAAGAGGAGCTTTCCAAGGTCTCACCCACATGAACAAAAGGTGGGGCAGCAGCTCACCGACTTTGGACTATTCTCACTCGGCATCATTTAGATATAAGCTAAATACAGAATTGTCCTTACGGAACAATAATGGAACTCTAAAGACTATGTTAAGTACTAACAACTCTAGGTGATATTATCATTTTATACCTCAGCTAATGAGCACTCAAAAATGAACACAGCTAGTGGGGGTGAATTAAGATCCAAATTGGGCTCGGCGCCTATAGCTCAAGTGGCTAAGGTGCCAGCCACATACAGCAGAGCTGGCGGGTTCAAATCCAGCCTGGGGCTGCCAAACAATGACAACTACAACCAAAAAAAAAAAACAACAGATGGGCGTTGTGGTGGGCACCTCTACTCCCAGCTACGTGGGAGACTGAGGCAAGAGAATCGCTTAAGCCCAGGAGTTGGAGGCTGCTGTGAGCTGTGAACACCACAGCACCCTACCCAGGGTGACAGCTTGAGGCTCTGTCTTAAAAAAAAAAAAAAAAAAAGATTCAAATTGGTGTCTGCCTGATCTAGATTCAAATGCCAGGTGCCACTAAAATGAAAACACAAGCTGTGTTAGGGAGAGAATCTATATTCCTCATTCCTCAAACGTTCCCTACGTTCCCTCGCTCTATCCACCTCCTAGGAGAGGAAGCGTGTTCTGTTCAAGAAAAAGACCTGGGTACACACAGGCTCTGCTCCTCCACCCTGCAGGGCGAGTCTGCAAGCTATCCAGCTCTCCTGGGCCTGCTAACTGTCACTCAGAGGTGAGGTGTCAGCCAGCCCACTTGGCCAAGAGACCAAAAGCCACTTTCTCCCACAGCTTTATCAGGAACCAAGGGGAAAGGAGACACAGGAGAACACAGTGGCAAAGGCTGGGCTCTGGAATCAAACTGCCTGGGTGCAAATCCCCAGCCCCACCAGGAACACAAGACCATGGGCGACTAACCTAACCCCTCCAGGCCTCAGCTTTACATTCTCTGTAAAATGTAGCTAATCATTTCAATAGAGAATCTATTCCACCCACTGCTTTGAAGAGGAGGACAGTGCCTGGCACACAGTAAACATTAGGTGTTAGTTGTTTTCATTTTTGGTTTATTTCCTCTCTATCTTACTGATCCCCATGACTACCTCCGATCAGAATATCAGTGAAGAAAAAGGAGGTGTTGTGCATGAGCTCCTTAAACTCCTAACAGAGAGAAAGCATTTTTCAACATTAAGAGGCAGGCTAGCTGTGTAAGCTCAGCTACTGAGCTGAGACAGAGGATGATTGAGAGCAGCCTGGGCAACACAGTGAGACCCCATCTCTTAAAAAGATGAATGCATTCTGCCTTTTGGCTATGGTAACAAGATGATACAAATGTCTTATTTTACTGTCTGATGAACTAGTTTGGAGAAAACTCCAGAATAAGAGCTGATCCAGAACACAAGACCCTAAGGTGTCCAGTTAAAAATCTTTACGGTCATATTCTACAACTAGAAATTCATTTGCAAAAAAAAATTCCTTTGCAATGTTCTGAACTTTTCCTAGTGTGGAGGGCTAGCAGGAAACACTGCCAAGGTGGTTCATCATAATTGCCATATTAATCAGACCCATAACTAATACTCAATGTTAGAGTTAGATAGCTTTCCCCAAAACCACCTCCCCGTTACTTATCAACTGACTCCCCGATGAACTTTATGAGCCTCTTACCATGTGAAATACTCTATGTGTCTGAGGACACTGTGAGCACAGTGATACCGTGCTTACCGGAGGGATAAGAGAATTGTAGCCATCACGGATGACAACGTAAGGTTCCCAGAACATTTTTAATACATTTCCTCAAAACATGCATTGACTATCATAGGTGACACTGTGGGGCATGCTGCCGCCACACCAGTCCCCTTCACTGGGATTCCTCAGCACCTAAATTTAGCCCAGTGCCTGCCAAATTGTAGGCATTCAGTGAACGTTTACTGAAGTCAGACACTAGGAATTAGGTTAACCATGGCTACATCCTGTCTAAAAACATCTCCAGTACTTGAGGAGGGGCCGTTCCCCACGTACATTCTTTGACAACGTTTTGTCCTTTTCCTACATGTATTCTTTGTCAACATCTTGTCCTTGCTGTACTGTTACACACTAGACCTTAAAATTACCACTTTCCCTAAGAATTATGATCTAAAATTAAAAAGAACAAGAAAATACTAATTTTAGGGCGGCACCTGTGGCTCATCGAGTAGGGCGCCGGCCCCATATACTGAACGTGGCGGGTTCAAACTCGGCCTCGGCCGAACTGCAAAAAACAGAAAAATAGCCAGGGGTTGTGGCGGGCGCCTGTAGTCCCAGCTACTCCGGGAGGCTGAGGCAAGAATCGCCTAAGCCCAGGAGTTGGAGGTTGCTGTGAGCTGTGTGACACCACGGCACTCTACCGAGGACGATAAAGTGAGACTCTGTCTGTACAAAAAAAGAAATTTTAAAGTATTCCTCTCTGAATTCTGGTGACAGCAACATAGTGGCAACCTCCAGGGCCACCAGAAGACAGAAGATTCTAAGACAAAGGTCTCTGGAGGAAATTCATAAAATGGTATGACTAAGAATTTGAGAACAAAACTTTTACAATACTCTACAGACAGAACAAAAAACACAAAACCTGGCTCGGCGCCTGTGGCTCAAGCAGCAAAGGCGCCAGCCACATACACCTGGCTGGCGGGTTCGAATCCAGCCCGAGCTGCCAAACAACAATGACAGCTACAACCAAAAAATGGCCGGGCGTTGTGGCGGGCGCCTGTAGTTGCAGCTATTTGGGAGGCGGATGCAGGAGACTCGCTTGAGCCCAGGAATTGGAGGATACTGTGAGCTGTGATGCCATGCACACTCTACCCAGGGTGACAGCTTGAGGCTCTGTCTCAAAAAATAAAACAAAAAAAAAAACCACACAAAACCGCATGCAGCAGGGATGAAGAGAAGTTGATTAATGAGTACAAATATACTGTTTAACAGCAGAAATAAGACCTAGAGTAGGTGAGTAGGATGACTACAGTTTATAATAATCTAGTACACATTTGAAAATAGCTACAAGAGGGCTTGGCACCTGTGGCTCAATGGGCTAAGGCACCAGCCACGTATACCTGAGCTGGCGGGTTCGAATCCAGCCCAGCCCAGGCCTGCCAAACAACAATGACGGCTACAACCAAAAAAAAAAAATATGTGGCCGGGCGTTGTGGTGGGTGCCTGTAGTCCCAGCTACTTGGGAGGCGGAGGCAAGAGACTCACTTGAGCCAAGGAATTGGAAGTTGCTGTGAGCTGTGATGCCACAGCACTCTATCCAGGGTGATAGCTTGAGGCTCTGTCTCAAAAAAAAAAAAAAAAAAAAAAAAAAATCAGCTCCAAGAGAATAAATTGAATGTTTCTAGCATAAGGACAAATATTTAAGATGTATATCCCAAGCACACTGACTTGATCTTTACAAATTATGAGCACTTCATTCCCCTTCTGAAAATTTAGAGATGATAATGGTGTGTCTTTTGTTGTAAGGATTTCAGGAAAACTGATAAAGGATCCTTGCAAAGGATTTAGCAGAATATAAACAAAAATGCCTGAAAATGAATGTGACTGTTATCAACGAGAAGACCCACAAACTAAAGTCTCTTTTTCTCTATCCTTTTCATTTTTTCCCCCTTTGGTTCACTCCACACTGTCGGGTAAAAACTAAAGTCTGTATTCGTTTCCTGTATTTCTAAGAACTCTGCACAGGCATTTCTCTGACACCTTCTAAATGTTCGGAGACCTTGACCGCTGAGTTCCTTTTATTATGATAATAATAGTTCTTTGCTCAGAACATAGAAACCAACTCTAGGTGATACTATGCAAATTGATGCTCTTCAGAGGAAACTCACAACCCCTAAAATAAAGCTCCTGTAGTTTCTATTTAGAGGGTCTTACATCTACTGCCTAAACACCTATGATTACTGCCAATTAAAAACAAAAAGGCATCATGTTATCGGAAACCTGATATTATCGTTTACTACGTTTAACCCAGCCAATAAATATTTATTGAGTACCCAACATGTGCCAGTGTTGTTTGAAAAGAATTTTACTTAACGTGAAAGATATGTTAAGGTATGAAATTTTTATACAGAAAAGTTCATCAGAATGAGTAAGTCAAGGCTTACCAGCAGTCACCATCTCCCAAGTGCGTGTTGTGTGCCTGGCACTTTACATAAGTGAGTCGTTCGTGCCCACAACAGTCTTGCAAGATGCATATCCTAGTGTTATTACCTCAATTTTACAGAAAAGAAAACTGAAGTACAGGAAGGTTTTACAGACTTAGAAACTCACACAGCTGGTAAACAGCAAGCCCAGAACTCACACTTCTTTTTTTTTTTTTTGAGACAGAGTCTCACTATATGGCCCTCATTTGAGTGCTGTGACGTCACAGCTCACAGCAACCTCAAACTCTTGGGCTTAGGTGATTCTCTTGCCTCAGCCTGCCAAGTAGCTGGGACTCCATACAGGCACCCGCCACAACACCCAGGTATTTTTTCTTGCAGTTGTTGTTGTTTAGCTGGCCCAGGACAGATTCGAACCTGCCAGCCTGGGTATATATGTGGCCAGTGCCCTAATCGCTGAGCTATGGGCACTGCCCCAAGCAAAGATAATTGTTAAACTCCACTGGCCTTTACGGGATTGACAAACATAAAATTCACCTGCTCTAAGAAGGACAGGTATACCCACTTCCTGGTTTTTAAGTTCAAGTCTTATGACCAGCACCAAGTTCTGCCTGGCCCAGGGAGTAGCCAGACCAAAGCAGGCCGGGTCAGCCGAGACCCATCTCAGCACAAAAGCAGAACCTATGAGCACACAGGCGAGGGCACACAATAGGTGTCTCGGCTCAAATTCCTCAGAAAGCAAAACCTAAGGCTTATGTAGGCGTGAATTCCAGGGAAGGGGGGTGAGGCATGAGAAAATGCCGGATTATGTCCACGTCAAGTTGGTCAGCATCCAGGTTGAGCTGGCAGGAGCCAAGGTTGAAAGTGATCAAAGGCTCTGAGGAGAGGTAAGGCCAAGAGGATCTGAAGCCACACAGAGGAGACGCCTGATACAGGGACAAAGAAGAAATCAGAGCCCGAAAACACAAGCAAAGCTTCTCGAAACGGCCAGGCACGAAGTTCTAGCTCAACGCCAGAGCATGACTTAATTCTAAGCCTGTCTCTGTCCCGGTATCCTACTTATAAGCATCATTCCTAATAAAAATGGATGAGAGGAAGTAAATCCAACATTATCCTATACGACATATATCTAACCTAATTAGAATGCTTAGCATGAAATACAACAGTTATCAAACGTATAAAAATGTCTGGCTCCTCCCATTAGATTATATCATCCCCGGCCTCCAAAGACAACAGCAGTGTCGGGTGGTTCTGGCTGGACGAGTGACTAAGTAAGAATAATCACTGAACAGGCAAAGGTTTTGCTTACACACAGGGTTTCTGCTGTGGTAACTGGGTGAGAAGACAGGTGAGCAAAGAAACTTATTTGTTGCTGACACTTCACCAAAACCCTGAGTCAGCCAATGCTCTACGCAAGGCACAGCTAAGTCTAACCAAATAACAGCAAGCAGTTCTAAGAAGAGTGGGTACTTGTGATTCTCACGATGGTTTTCATTTCGTAGTGTAAATTTTTCAAAATACAATTTTGTAGATGTTTATATTTCTAAAACAAAAAAGGTTTGCTTTGATGAAAATTTATATATATATATATATATATGCATTACTGCATTAAAATGCTATAAAAATTCCAGTTTGCAAAACAAAGAATTCTAATTAAAACTTATTACACATTACAGATTCCAGTTACAAAGAATTTAAAAAAATTCCTTTTAACAAGAATTTGGAAGATTCTAGCTACACAAAAACTAACAGGTATCCTACAATTTCAATATACATTTCTGAGTAAAAGCAAAAATAAAATTTGTCTTGCCATCCCTTCCTCCCTCACAGTAACCACATTCTACTGACATTGGAAGTATTCACAGCTATCTTTTTACTTAAGAGTAAGGTTAGAGTGGCGCCTGTGGCTCAAGGAGTAGGGTGCCAGCCCCATATTCCAGAGGTGGTGGGTTGAAACCTGGCCCTGGCCAAAAACTGCAAAAAAAGGGAGTATGTTGGCTCGGCGTCTGTGGCTCAACGGGCTAAGGCACCAGCCACGTACACCTGAGCTGGCGGGTTCGAATCCAGCCCGGGCCCCCCAAACAACAATGACAGCTGCAACCAAAAAATGGCCGGGCGTTGTGGCGGGCGCCTGTAGTCCCAGCTACTTGGGAGGCAGAGGCAGGAGACTCGCTTGAGCCCAGGAATTGGAGGTTGCTATGAGCTGTGATGCCATAGCACTCTACCCAGGGTGACAGCTTGAGGCTCTGTCTAAAAAAAAAAAAAAAAAAAAAGAGAGAGTATGTTTAAAGTTTTTATTACTGTACAATTTTTGACAACTTTGCAATCAAATAATTCCATCTAATTGACAATAAACAGAACACTGATTTGTCAACAGTTTCTTGCTTTTTCCAGGGTCAATCAACATGCACTTTGCTGCCTCCTTAATATCCTGGTAGACACAGGGACTTTTTATAACCCACACAACTGCCCGCCCTCTCGCCCTTCCACACCTGAATCTCATTCCAAAGCCCAAGCTTCCTGGTGACAACAGTCTGAAAGAGAAGTGAATTTTCAAAACACACAGAAAAAGCAAAACAGTAGTAGTATTAGAAAGCAATGGAAGATAAAGATAAAAGATTTCAACCAGGCAGTGACATTTCTAAATTAATGGAAATAACAAATGCTCTAAATTGAAAAGACAGATTAGAGGAAGCAGGGACAGGCCTGAAGATCAGCCTGGTGACAGTGGGCTCCAGACCAGGCAGACGGCTACGCCGTAATCTAAACACAAGGCAGTGAGGCCCTTCACCGCGGTAAGGTCAGAGAGGATGGAAAGGGATCCCAGGATGAAAATATTTACAAGGAAAATCAACATGGTTTGGCATCTGACTAAATAAGGACTAGCCAGCCCCTACAGTAAGTTCACTTACTAATCCATCTACAAAACAAACAGCCCAGCGTCTTCAACAAGTGAGGAAACGAATGAAAAGCCACACATCACTCAATCACAACGTGCAAACTCGCTCACACTTTCACCCTGGTCAAAACAAACTTGGGGGGAAAAATTGAGACAACTGGACATATCGACACTGACTGAAAACTGCTATTACCTAACTATCGTTAACTGTGCAATAATGACATTGTGGTTATGTTTTAAAAATAATAAAAGGCACATTAAAATATGTGTGGGTAAAATGAGACCTCCTTCACAATAACCTGGGAAAGAAGTAGTGGGTGAAGACGTGCGGACAGACAGGACAGTATCAGCCATGGGTTAACATTTTGAGGGTCAGTGACAGGCACACGGAGGTCTCTCGCATGTACCATTCTGCCCACACTGGTACAGCTTTAAAATTCTCCACGACAGAAGTTTTTAAAAGTCAAGTTGCAGGCTCGGCACCCATAGCACAGTGGTTACGGCGCCAGCCAATACACCAAAGCCAGCGGGTTTGAACCCAGCCCGGGCCAGCTAAACAACTGCAACAAAAAAATAGCCAGGCGTGTGGTGGGCATCCGTAGCCCCAGCTACTAGGGAGGCTGAGGCAAGAGGATCGTTTAAGCCCAAGAGTTTGAGGTTGCTGTGAGCTGTGACGCCACGGCACTCTACCCAGGGTGACATAGTGAAACTCTGTCTCAAAAAAAAAAAAAGTCAAGTTGCAAATATAACTTCTGCATACTCAATGATCTCTATTTAAATTCTCTATTTTAGTTTTCATAAAAGCAGAATAAAAGAATTATTGACATACTCTATTTACATTTCAAAACACAAAGATGTAGGGCAGTGCCTGTGGCTCAGCAAGTGGGGCGCCGGCCCCATATACCAAAGGTGGCAGGTTCAGAACCAGCCTCGGCCGAACTGCAAAAAAATACAGAAAAATAGCCGGGCATTGTGGCGGGCGCCTGTAGTCCCAGCTACTTGGGAGGCTAAGGCAAGAGAATCGCCTAAGCCCAGGAGTTGGAGATTGATGTGAGCTGTGTGACACCATGGCACTCTACTGGGGGTGATAGTGAGACTGTCTCTACAAAAAAAAAAAGAAAAACAACAACAAAGATGTATTTAGTCTTAATAACTGTGACCCAATTTTAGGTCACATGGTCATATGTAAGATTTTATTTAATTATAAGTATCTATAAATTAAGTTTGATAAAAGCAAAGCAAAAGTGAAATATTACTATCTGTAAGATACCTATGCTTTTCTAAAGAACTCTATGGAAGAAGTCTGAGGATTCCAGAACTCTAAACTATTAATTTGCAATAGAAATCTTTCTCACACTGGCTCGGCGCCTGTGGCTCAACGGGCTAAGGCGCCAGCCACGTACACCTGAGCTGGTGGGTTCGAATCCAGCCTGGACCCGCCAAACAACAATGACGGCTGCAATCAAAAAATGGCCGGGCGTTGTGGCGGTCGCCTGCAGTCCCAGCTACTTGGGAGGTGGGGGCAAGAGACTCGCTTGAGCCCAGGAATTGGAGGTTGCTGTGAGCTGTGATGCCACGGCACTCTACCCAGGGTGACAGCTTGAGGCTCTGTCTCAAAAAAAAAAAACAAAAGAAATCTTTCTCACAAGAAAATGTACAATGCTCAAAAGTAAACAGGCACACCAGGCACACCAGGTAAACAGAGCCCAGGAATTGGAGGTTGCTGTGAGCTGTGATGCCACGGCACTCTACCCAGGGTGACAGCTTGAGGCTCTGTCTCAAAAAAAAAAACAAAAGAAATCTTTCTCACAAGAAAATGTACAATGCTCAAAAGTAAACAGGCACACCAGGCACACCAGGTAAACAGAACCATTTCAAACTTGAGTCTGTAAAACCTAACCTTACAAAATCCAAAGGGAATAATCTATTTTCCAGTTTTTTTCTTTTGTTTGTTTTTTGTTTCACTAGTGTGCTTATAAACACATTGTGCAAAAATATATTAACACCATCATTTAATGGAACTAAGGATTAATACAGATTATCCTAACTCTTAGCCTGATAACTGGCACAACTGCTGATGTTAGAATGTTGAATGGGTCAGGGAAAATCCCAAAGATACTGTAATTCAGCGACATTTGGAGTGAGGCGAGTTTCTCACTGTCACATTTCCTCAAGGAGTAGTGCTGCCTTCCCATCGTTAAAACAGAAATCTGATTCTTACATAACACCTGGTTTATATTAAGAACAACTCCTGGCTCCGTGCTCAGCAGCTAGGGCGCCAGCCACATACACAGGAGCTGGTGGGTTTGAACCCAACCCGGGCCCACCAAACAACAATGTCAACCACAACTACAAAATAGCCAGGCATTGTGGCGGGTGCCTATAGTCCCAGCTACTTGGGAGGCTGAGCCGAAAGAATCACTTAAGCCCAAGGGTCTGAGGTTGGTGTGAGCTGTGACACCACAGCACTCTACTGAGGGCGACATAGTGAGACTCTGTCTCAAGAAAAAAAAAAAAAAAGGGCCTGCCACAGTGGCTCACAACTGCGTTCACAGCACTCTGGGAGGCTGAGTAGAAGGATCCCTATAGGCCAGGCATTCAAGACCAGCCTGAGTAACATCGTAAAACCCCCAAAATAATAAAAAGATTAGCCTATAGTCCCAACTACATGGGAGGCTGAGACTGAGTCCAGGAATTTGACATTACAATGAGCTATGACTGTCCCACTGCACTTCAGCCTGAGTGATAGAGTGAAACTCTGTATCCAAAAAAAGAAAAAACAGTCAGGTACCTGCAGCAGTCCCAGCTGCTCAGGAGGCTGAGGCAGGAGCACTGCTTGAGCCCAGGAGATCAAGGATGTAGTATATTAAGATCAAGTCTGTAAAAAGCCACTACACCCGAAATAGCCGGGCATTGTGGTGGGCACCTGTAGTCCCAGCTGCTCGGGAGGCTGAGGCAAGAGAACCGCTTGAGCCCAAGAGTTGGAGGTTGCTGTGAGCTGTGTGACGCCACGGCACTCTACCAAGGGCCATAAAGTGAGACTCTGTCTCTACAAAAAAAAAAAGGCCACTACACTCCTGCCTGGGCAACGCAGTGAGACCTCATTTCTAAAAACCAATAAAATAAGATAAAACAAAATGAAATTTAAAAACTAAAAGTTTTTTCCAATGCAGAATACAAATGTCTTCATACAATAACTAAGAAAATGACATGACGGCTATGTCAAACAGTTTGATGAAAATGTTTCAGATTGTATATGAAGCCAGCACATTGTACCCCTTGACTGCACTAATGTACTCTATGCATGAGCTATGACTCAACAATTAAAAAAAAAGGTTTTTCCTATTGCTATACCAAGAAAAGCAGTAAAAGCGCAAACGCTTTTAAATTTATATACCCAACGACAATACTAAAATATCATAAATTTTACAATAGCAATAATTTTTGTTCAGTCAGGTACTAATAACCTATCAAACAGTTTATTTCATCAACTACCTAGACTTTACTGGTAAAACTCTGCAAAAGATATTTACTACAATTTGACTAGCGCTTCTATTAACAGTGATACTCATTCAGCCATATTTTTCTCTTCTTTTTAGCTTTTAAGGATCTCCCTGATTCTTCACAACTATATTCAAAAGTAGTGAATGGTTTATACACTGAATGATCATACTATTTTTTTTCTGTGAAGGCGTTGAGAAATCATGTACAACTTCTGAGTGCACACAACACAGCTCTCCCCACCAAACCCTGACATAATTGGGGTGGACGGGCCCCCTGAGGAAGAGCCTCATTATGAAATTAAAACATACCACACACTATTCTCTAGAGGAGCAGATTCTATTTGGGCAGAAATATTAGCCTCACTCAAGTCATTTCACAACACAAAGAACAAACAGGTCTATTGTACACACAGTAATTACATTTTACATGACTTCCTTCAATTAAAATCTTTATTTAAATTAGCATCCATATAGCAGTAGAGAAATTTAAAAAGTCATTATTTAATATGACCTAATGATGCCTTCCACTAACAAGGAATTAGTCTGAAAATGACTTCAGATATTTCAAAGAAATTATTGGCATAAGGCCCTTCCCTTGGTAGTATTACTCAATATATTTTACAAGGGAAGTGTATGAATGTGGGTCAACCTCATTTAATTCTGCACATATTTTAAGAAGCTCCAGTCTGTACAACTACCACCATCAGAGTATGCTGAACCTCCACGAAGGGCTGGGTGTGCTTGGCTCATGTTAATTACCTAAAGGTCTTAACTAAACTGATGTCTAATAAAACAATCAGAAGGAACAAAAAGAATTTTAATGACCTTCCTAACTGGTTGCTGAGATCAACATCTCAGATATTCTCCTCATTAGACTGGCAACGGTAACCTTCATACTGTCTAATGATCATTAGGTTAAACACAACCACACAAGGGAAGGAGAGGCAGCACTATATTTTTACTATAAAACAAGAATAATCTCTGCCTACTTGTGCCATCTGTGGTTACTTTCATCCACGTCGGACAGTCCCCCCCAACCTGTTCACCAGGGAAATCAGTGTTCAGGCTGATGAAGATATTGACATGTAAACACCAACAACTTTCAATTCCAGAAAGTTCTGCTCTTAAAATCTTGGCGGGAGAGGGCAACAAAGCAAATCACAGGACAAACTCCAGAGTAAAGAATTTTAACACTGGGCGGCGCCTGTGGCTCAAAGGAGTAGGGTACTGGCCCCATATGCCGGAGGTGGCGGGTTCAAACCAGCCCCGGCCAAAAACTGCAAAAAAAAAAAAAAAAAGATTTTTAACACTGAGGCCCAGAGACAGAAAGCTAAAAAAGGAAATGGACCTACCGACCAAGGGACTGAAGGGCGTAGTGTGCACAGAGACGCTGTTTCCTCTCAAGTTCAAGTTCTGCTGGTGGAAGCAGCAACGCCTCTGAAGAGGTGCAGCTCCCAGCTCCACAGCCTCCTTACAGAGTCAGGAGCAAGCCCACTAAATGAAATCGCACTGCACACTTGCTGGGGATTGACTGCAAATAGGGGGGCTGTTCTGCTCTGGTTTTTGTTGTTTTTTTTTTTTTAAAGACAAAAATATTAAAGGAACAGGGGATATGACAAAATACCAAGTATAAGTTTTCCTCCCCAAGGTAAACTGGTGATACTATCTTTGTGTCTTTTTAACATATTTTTATATGTTAAAAATCATGCATGATATTTTACTAGAAAAAGTGTACTCGGCTTGGCACCTATAGCTCAAGCGGCTAAGGCACCAGCCACATACACCAGAGCCGGCATGTTCAAATCCAGCCCAGGGCCTGCCAAACAACAATGACGACTACAACCAAAAAATAGCCAGGTGTTGTGGTGGGTGCCTATAGTCCCAGCTGCTCGGGAGGCTGAGGCAAGAGAATCACTTAAGCACAAGAGTTGGAGCTGTGAGCTGTGATGCCATAGTACTCTAACCTGGGCGACAGCTTGAGGCTCTGTCTCAAAAAAAAAAAAAAAGAAAAAGAAAAAGTATACTCATGCACATATACTATTGTGCAATTTACAAATATAAGAAGTGAAAATGTTATAAAGAAATACCTAGCCGGGCGTTGTGGCAAACATTGTCCCAGCTACTCGGGAGGCTAAGGCAAGAGAATCACCTAAGCCCAAGAGCTGGAGGTTGCTGTGAGCTGTGATGCCACAACACTCTGCCAAGGGCAACAAAGTGAAAAAAAAAAAAAAAAAGAGAGAGAGAAAAGAAATACCAGGAGGCCAGAAGCAGTGGCTCATGCCTGTAATCCCAGCACTCTGGGAGGCCGAGACAGGTGAACGGCCTGAGCTAGAGGGAGACCCGGTCTAAACCCAGGCGTTGTGGCGGGCACCTGTAGTCCCACCTACTTGGGAGGCTGAGGCAAGAGAATCACTTGAGCTCAAGAGTCTGAGGTTGCTTTGAGCTGTGATGTCACACACTCTACCAAGGGAAACAAAGTGAGACTCTGTCCCAACTAAAAAAAAAAAAAAAAAAAAAATACCAAGGAAAGATAAAAACCCAACCCAGGAAAGTGATTGAGTGTAATGGAGAGAGAAAGGTGAACGGTGTTGGGAATGACTTGTTACACGGAGTAAGAGATACCTAAGGGCGTTTCATGTTTTACAACTTTCTGAATACTGCATTTTTTAAGTTTTGCTTAATTTTTTTTTAAACCCTACAAAGGAAGTACTACTCAACAGTAAAGTACACTAGAATCTAGCTGACCAGAACCCAGGGTTCCAAAGCAGAAGCCAAGGGCTGAATCGCCAGGAGTGTTTTGTTTGGACAACACTATGTTTTGTTTTGCTTTTTCACTGTAATTGGAATGCCTTCGGGCAGGGTATGCACCCTCCAATTAGCCAGAGGTACCACCATTTTCTTTACAGTAAACCAGAGTTCTTTAAAAAACAAGCCAAAGAAACTAGAACTCTCAAACATTGCTGGTGGGAATGCAGAACAGCACAGCAGCTTTGAAAAATAGTTTGGCAGTTCCTCAAAATGAGAAGTACAGACTGTATGACCTAACAAAGTTTCATGCCTAGATATCTATCTAAGAGAAATGAAAACGTACATCCACCCAAAGACTAACACACAAGCATTATTCATAAAGCCAAAAAAGTAGAAGCAATCCAGATCTCCACCATTGATGAATGCATAAAAAAATGGAATGTAGCAGAACATTATTCCACTATAAAAAGGAATGATGTACACAAGCCTGTACAAAACAGAGATTACACCTCCACAAAAAAACACAAACATTAGCAGAGTCATGGTACACCTGCAGTCCCAGCCACTGGGGAGGCTGAGGTGGGAGAATCATGTGAACCCAGGAGTTCAAGGCTGCAGTGAGCTATGATGATGCCACTGCACTCTAGCCTGGGCGACAGAGCCCTTAGGAAGGAAAGGAAAGAGAGAGGAAGGGAGGAATTAAGTACTCAGAATGCCACCACATGGACAAACCTAAGTTTTTAAGATATACCAAATTCAAACATGTTAAAACAAACCCCAAAAATATGCTAAGTAAAAGAAGCCCATCACAGAAGACCACGTAGTACAGGATTTTATCTGAAATGTCCAGAAGAGGCTCGGCGCCCATAGAACAGTGGTTACGGTGCCGGCCACATACACAGAGGCTGGTGGGTTCGAACCAAGCCCGGGGCCAGCTAAGCAAAAATGACAACTGCAATAAAAAATAGCCGGGCGTTGAGGTGGGCACCTGTAGTCTCAGCTATCTGGGAGGCTGAACCAAGAGAATCTGAGCTGTGACGCCACCATACTCTACCGAGGGTGACATAGTAATCTCAAAAGAGGCAAACCCTAAAATCTATGGAGACAGAAGAGATTAACAGGTCATAAAAATGACATAAAGGAGATAATGGTCCTGGTTGTATAACTTGGTTAAATGAGATAAAAACCAAACCCATTGAACTATTCATTTTCAAGGGGCAAATTGTATAGTATGCATATCTCAATAAAGCTGTTTAAAAGTAAACCAACAGGGCGGCGCCTGTGGCTCAGCGAGTAGGGCTCCGGCCCCACATACCGAAGGTGGCAGGTTCAAACCCAGCCTGAGCCGACCTGCAAAACAGAAAAATAGCTGGGGCTCAGGGCCTGTGGCTCAACGGGCTAAGACGCCAGCCACGTACACCTGAGCTGGAGGGTTCGAATCCAGCCCGGACCCGCCAAACAACAATGACGGCTGCAACCAAAAAATGGCCGGGCGTTGTAGCAGGCGCCTGTAGTCCCAGCTACATGGGAGGCAGAGGCAGGAAACTCGCTTAAGC
>CAUYRH010101880.1:0-14077 GCA_963574655.1 Perodicticus potto | reverse complement strand
TGGTGGGTGCCTATAGTCCCAGCTACTGAAAGGCTGAGGCAAGAGAATCGCTTAAGCCCAAGAGTTTGAGGTTGCTGTGAGCTACGATGCCACGCACTCTACCGACGGCAACATAGTAAGACTCACTCTCAAAAAAAAAAAGAAAAAAGTTAGGTGGGCATTGTGGCAGGTGCCCATAGTCCCAGTTACTCCAGAGGCTGAGGCAGGAGGAATGCTTGACCTCAGGAGTTAGAGGTTGCTCTAGGTAGGCTGCTGTCACAGCACTCTAGCCAGGGCCGCAGAGTGAGACTACCTCTCCCAACCCCTCCCCCCAAAAGGAGTGGCAGACACATCCAACATTAATGGTAATAGAATGCACTTTGAGGTAGCTACACAGGTGTAGCTATTTTTAGCTAAGAATAAAAAAATCTCTTGGCTTGGCACCTGTGGATCAACGGGTTAGGGCGCCAGTCACGTACACCTGAGCTGGCGGGTTCAAATCCAGCCCAGGCCTGCAAAACAACGATGACGGCTGCAACCAAAAAATGGCTGGGTGTTGTGGTGGGCACCTGTAGTCCCAGCTACTTGGGAGGTGGAGGCAAGAGACTCACTTGAGCCCAGGAATTGGAGGTTGCTGTGAGCTGTGATGTCACAGCACTCTATCCAGGGTGACAGCTAGAGGATCTGTGTCAAAAAAAATAAAAATAAAAATAAAAAAAGAATAAAAACTTCTCCAGTTCATTTAGAAGTCAGCATCCAAGGTAAAAGAATTCTCTGTTGGACTTGACATCACTCCCATCCTCTGATATTCGCCTACTCTCTTCTCAAAGAAGTTAGTCTTTCCTTCCAGTGAAATATTCTCCATAAAGTCAAATGGATTTTCTACTCTGAAAACCTGAAAAGGTTCACATCAAGATATAAATATAGAACAACAGTTTCAAAAGCCACAGAAGGGTATAAACAATACTTTACCTTGTTGAAACCCAGTTCCAGCATAAGTCTGTCTGCCACAAACTCAATGTACTGCTTCATTAATGTGCAATTCATCCCAATGAGCTTCACAGGCAAGGCCTCAGTGAGGAACTCCTACGACCAAAATAGCTTCTGAATACCACCAAAGCACAACAACATCTAGCAAGCACTAGAGCAGTGGTTCTCAACCTTCCTAATGCCGTGGCCCTATAATACATTTCCTGTGGGTTGCAACCTACAGGTTGAGAACCGCTGCACTAGAGTGACTTGCCCCATGTCACCCACCTGTTCTATCCTAACAGCATTGATAATTATTTCTTCTACTCTCTGCTCCGACGGTTTGTGTACCAGGTGTTTGAACATCAGGCAGGCAAAGTCACAGTGTAAACCCTACAAGAAAAACAAGGTCACTAAAGCCAGAACACAGTAATGTGGAATATGAAACTTGCTCAGCCATACAGAGAGAGCACTGGAACTATCAAAGGGAAGGTGACCTCTACCACCGAGGCAGGATCAGCCCCACCCAAGGCCCTGAAACCTACCACCTACGTAAGGACAAGCCACACCTATTCTTCTGTAAGGTGGTGAGCCAGAACCTTCGCTCAAAAAGTATTCTTTCTACAGCTAAAGGCTCCAATTTTGGCACTACCCCCACGAGGAAAGGCAAATGTCAGCGACAACGCTAGTTAGATTTTAGATGCTCCAGAAATCTGATGTGATTTCAAGTGAATCAACCTCCCATAAGCTTCAAAGCTTATTTCCCTACATAGGAAGGAAAGTCTTTCTATGAGGCAAGATGGACTGTGTTCAATATATTCAGTGGGCCCCCAGTATGGTAGGGTTCATGCCCCTTGCCTTTCAAGTGTGACATACACTAGAAATCTAGGCACTTTCACCTTCCTTTCTTCAGTTTAATCCAAGTGTGTTCAAAGACATACCCTGGATCAAAATGAATCCTCATTTCATTGAGGCTTATCAACAAACTTTTTTCTGTTGTTGAGACAGTCTCACTTTTGTCGCCCTCGGTACAGTGTCGTGGCATCACAGCTCACAGCAATCTCCAACTCTTGAGCTTAAGAGATTCTCTTGCCTCAACCTCCCGAGTAGCTGGGACTACAGGTGCCCACCCCAATGCCCGACTTTTTTTTGTTGCAGTTGTCACTGCTGTTTTAGCTGGCTGGGGCCAGGTTCAAACCTGCCACCCTTGGTATATGGGGCCGGCGTCCTACCAACTTATCCATAGGCCTTATCCTTGCCTCCCTTATCAACAAACTTTTAAGTAGAATAGGATCGCATATAATACCAGGCAAGAGTAATAAAACATCCCTTTAAAAAATCTCACCAAGTGTTTGAGTTTTGTGCACTCAAGGATATAGGGCAACATGCATGTACTAATGCATTTTATTGAAAATGCAAGTAAAATAATTTCAGTAAATTGAAGTATAGTAGAACCTCCACAGTTGACCACCTCCCTGCATTGACCACTTCCTTAGGTTGATGTCATTTTCATAGATTGGACATGTACCACATGTATGTATCAATCAGTACAGTAGGCCTAGTTCATTATATTGACCACCTCTATATGTTAGTCCCTTGACTGGCCAACTTACAGAGGTTCTACTGTACTTCCTTCTTTACTGAGCATATATTTGATTAAAGTTCTTTTTCTTTGAGATAAGAGTCTCACTATGTTGCCATCAGTAGTGTGCCGTGGCATCACAGCTCACAGCAACCTCAAACTCTTAAGTGATTCTCTTGCCTCAGCCTCCCATTTAGATGGGACTACAGGCGCCCGCCATAACGCCTGGCTATGTTTTCTGGTTGTAGTTGTCATTGTAGTTTGGCAGGCTCGGACTGGGTTCGACCCCAGCTCCAATGTATGTGGCTGGTGCCCTTGTCACTGAGCTGCAGGCACCAAGCCTAAACTTAAAAGTATTAAATCTGTATATGATGGCATCTGTTATTTTGAGTCTCCTTTAGAGGACGTAAGAATAAACCTTCGAGTTGTAGACAATTGGGCTGTTTTTTGATTTAGACTCACCTCATCTCTGCTAATAAGTTCATTGGAAAATGTGAGGCCAGGCATCAGTCCTCGTTTCTTGAGCCAGAATATTGATGCAAAAGAACCAGAAAAGAAGATTCCTTCCACTGCAGCAAAGGCTACAACACGTTCTCCTATTTAAAGAGTTTCTAGTGAATAAGTGTTGGTATTTACGGGAATGGCCAACAATCCAGTACTCATTTTTAAGTAGTGTCAAAGGTCTCCTTACCATAGGTAGCCTCTTTGTCCCCAATCCAACGCAAGGCCCAATCTGCCTTCTTCTTGACACAAGGCATTGTTTCAATAGCATTGAAGAGAAATTCCCTAGTAGGGATATAAAGCATCAGCAATCACAGCATCACAGGCAAGACCTCTGATCACAAACTTTTAGATCAGTGCTGGGATAAAGGCCAGATTCTAGTATTTGCCAAATCCCTCCCCAAAAGAACTCACACTGAAATGGATTCTCTTGCCTCAGCCTCACAAGTAGCTGGGATTATAGCGACCCACCACCATGCCCTCCATGCCCGGCTATTTTTAGAGACAAGGTCTCTCTCTGGCTCAGGCTGGTCTCCAACCTGTGAGTTCAGGCAACCCGCCCGCCTTGGCCTCCCAGAGTGCTAGCATTACAGGTGTGAGCCATGGCATTTGGCCTACTGCTTTCATTATTTCAAATCCAGATCATAGTTCCCAGGCCCTATCATCTTTAAAGAGCCATAAAACCTTAACTGTTAAGCTATTATCTCACTAAATAAAACAGCAAAGATTATCATTGGGTGTATTATTAGGACACTATGATATCTACATAATTAAACCAATAAGCTAAACTACCTAAGATTGCTTCCTACTAGACTTCTAAGCTACACTATTGATCCCATTATCAGGAAGGCAAATTGGTGAGCCCTGTACCTACTTGGATCTTCCTTACTACTTTCTTCTGCTTCCTTCAACCTGGTGCCCACCTTAGGAGTCTATTTCCCAGCCTATTCCCACCCAGATGACCTTGTATTCTGAAGTTAAGGTCACTAGACATTGGGTTCCTTCCATTCTCTTTCCATCTCAGTACCTCCTCTATGAGCTGGCCTGCATTTCCCTGTTCCTGAAGCTTACCATCCAGACCTTCCTAATCTCATCCCTGTGTCACACCTTTGATCATGCCTCTACGTGGTCTCATTTTTATTTACAATATATTCAAATCTCTACATAGGGCTGGGCACGGTGGCTCATGTCTATAATCCTAGCACTCTGGGAGGCCAAGATGGGCAGATTATTTGAGCTTAGGAGTTTGATACCAGCCTGAGCAAGAGTGAGACCCCATCACTAAGAACAGCTGGGCATTGTGGTGGGCATCTATAGTCCCAGCTGCTCAGAAGGCTGAGACAAGAGGATCACTTGAGCCCAGGAGTTTGAGGTTGCTGAGATATGATCCCATGGCACTCTACCGAGGGCAATATAGTGAGACTGTCTCCCCCCCCCAAAATTATAAAAACTAATAAGAATAAATAAAATTTAAAAAAATTTCTACCCAGAGTTACCTCAGTCCTTTCAAGTTCCTGCTCATTTTCCCTCTTTACATGCTTCCATATATTCTACAATAGGCACTTGAGGCTTCAGCTTTGCCCCTGTCACTCCATATATGGCTCCTTTCCCTAACGCTGACCTTGTAATCTCCTTAAGGGGCAAGTCCTCCTCCCCCACCATCCAGCCCCAGCCCCACAGTCTAGGTTCTCAAAATGTAAAGACCCTTAGGCCTCAATTTTACTTTGTCATATCCAACATCTAGGGATTGTTATTATTATTATTTTTTTTTTTTTTTTAGACAGAGCCTCAAGCTGTCACCCTGGGTAGAGTGCCGTGGCATTATAGCTCACAGCAACCTCCAACTCCTGGGCTCAAGCAATTCTCCTGCCTCCACCTCCCAAGTACCTCGGATTACAGGCACCCACCACAACGCCCTGCTATTTTTCGGTTGCAGCCATCATTGTTGTTTGGCAGACCAAGGCTGGATTTGAACCCGCCAGCTCAGGTGTATGTGGCTGGTGCCTTAGCTGCTTGAACCACAGGCACCTATCCTATTTTTTTTTTTTTAAGAGACAAGAGTCTTACTTTGTCGCCCTTGGGTAGAGTGCTGTGGAGTCACAGCTCACAGGTCTTGGGCTTAGACGATTCTCTTGTCTCAGCCTCCCGAGTAGCTGGGACTACAGGCACCCGCCACAACACCCGGCTATTTTTTGTTGCAGTTTGGCTGGGGCTGGGTTCAAACCTGCCATCCTCAGTATATGGAGCCGGCAACCTACTCCCTGAGCCACAGGCGCTGTCCAGATTATTTTTGCAAAAGAAGGCATTATATTGGTTGTTCAGGGCAGCGCCTGTAGATCAGTGGTTAGGGCGCCGGCCCCATATACTGAGGGTGGCAGGTTCAAAACCAGCCTTGGCCAAAAACTGCAAAAAAAAAAAGATTGGTTGTTCAACAGTCCCTCATAACTGGAAATGAATGACTAATGAAGTGAATTTACGTTCCTTACTAAAAGCAGACATGACTATGGGTGCCAGAAATGACTATGACTGCTTAGTCATTCTGGAGTCATTTTTATGCCTAATGAACCAAAAACTTGAAAACAAGCTTAGGGAATATAAGCTTTATTTTGCATACCACCTGGATACTCACCTTTCTTGGGAATCTTTAATATAAGTGTCAATAAGGAGACTATACATTTCAGAATGAATGTTTTCCATGGCAATTTGGAAGCCATAGAAACAGCGGGCCTCCGTAATCTGAACTTCTTGGCTAAATCGCTCCACCTAGTGACAAACACATCAAAGTTAAGCTTAAGGAAAAACTAACAGCAGCAACTTTCAGCCTCAAGGCACTCCCTTCTTTGTATATATATATAAAGAAAAAAAGTATAAAAAAATAAATAAATAAAAGCAACAAAACAAAAAAAATAAGGTTTTTTTCTATAAACATATGCTCCATTTACAGGTTAGGAAATAGATAATTCCTATTTCAGAGTTTCTGTGAGTACTTATTACCCATTGACTTTCCTAAGTCATACTAAAAAGGATCCAGTCACAGTAAGACATGCAACCAAAATTTTAGACAGAAGTTTTTTTATTTTTATTTTTTTCTCATAGAGACAGAGTCTTACTTTGTCACAGCAACAGCTCACGGCAACCTCCAACTCCCAGGCTTAGGCAATGCTCTTGCCTCAGCCTCCCGAGTAGCTGGAACTACAGGAGTCCACCATAACGCCTGGCTATTTTTTTGTTGCAGTTTGGCCAGGGCTGGGTTTGAGCCCGCCGCCCTTGGTATATGGGGCCGGTGCCCTACCCATTGAGCCACAGGCACCGCCCTAGACAGAAGTTTTACTTCTAGCATAATTAAGGGGTAATTTATTCCTTGGGAAAAATATGGAACACCTCACAAATTTGTATGTCATTCTTTGAGAGGGACCATGCTAATCTTCTCCGTATTGGTTCAATTTTAGTATTTGTGTTGCCAAAGTAAAGACCACAACCAAATTATCAAAAAGGCAAAGCCACAAAGAGGGCAATGTGGCCAAAAGGAGTAAACCTATTACTCCCACTGAACATTGTCTTTGAGCCTCTCCAGTCAGGGAATAAATTCCATAGGAGAAATAAGTTCAGTTGTGTTGCAATATAGGAGTTGCCTTGTTACACAGACACTTAAGACGACAAAAGAAACTAGTTCTACTTTCAACCTTCAAGTGAATAAAAGTTGGCTTTTGGAAACTCACCAAGTTTTCATTTACAATGCCATCACTTGCTGCAAAAAAAGCCAGCACATGTGATATGAAGTATCTCTCTTCAGGCTTCAAGGTTTCCCAGTGCTGAATGTCCTTAGAAAGATCCACCTGAGTTTAGATGTTCACAATTTCAGATTCAGGCATGAAGGACCGCACACCAAGCACTTCCAAATTCTCTTTTAAGTCATCTATCAGGGACCCTCACATGCAGTCCCTCTCCCAGTTAAAATATCTAACATCCTCAGCGGGCAACCCTCCCCAAAGGGAATCTAAGGAACGCTTCCAACGAGTTCTTATCGCCTCTGCAGGGGTCTTCTAGAATCCCATTACCTCCTCGGCCGTCCAAAAAGACGCCTCCGCTTTCTTATACATTTGCCAAATGTCATGGTATTCGATAGGGAAGACGACAAAGCGGCGGGGGTTTTCTCTCAGCAGTGGTTCGTCCTGCACGCTGCGGGCAGGGACTCTGCTTTTCTGGTGGGGGAGAGAGAGGACACAAGATGTAAGGCTAGGGAGGGCGAGCCGCATGAATTTGCCCTTTCCCGGCCACCGTCCTCCCACGGCCGGCGGTTCCAGGTGTGCGGCTCGGTGCATCCAGGTCAGCAGTCCCATCGCATCCCAATGCAACACAAGAGGAGCGTGCGAGAGAACTAGGAACTTGTACGTAGGTACAAAGCAGTCATTTCGGGAAGGGGCCGCTTTGGCGGGAAAGCGCGAGCAGCTGAGGAACAAAGCGAGTTTGGCGCCGAAACGCCCCGCAGCGCCAGCGCAGACTCCCTCTTGCGACCGGACTCCCGCGCCCCCGCGCGGTCCACTCACAGGCTCCGGGGACTCGTGCAGGATCCTCCTCGCGGTCTTGCTGGCCAGGACGCGGGTGCCGCTCAGGGCCGGGGGCTGCAGGGAGACGCGCGTGAGGGACGGCGCGGTGCCCCCTCACCCTCCCGCCCGGGCGCTCGCGGGGCCGCGCGCTCACCGTGTTCTCCTTGTCGGCCAGGCTGAGCCCCTTCAGCGGCGACAGCTGCAGCTGCTTGCCTCCGATGGGGGCGAGCGGGACGCGTACCGACAGCATGGCTGAGGCGAGGCGGGGAGACTGCACGGGCACGAGGCGGCGACGCGAGGGGCGAGCGGACTGCCCCGCGGCTCGGCGTCCTTAAATGGGCCGCGCGCGGCGCGCCTTCTTGGGGGCGGCCCGACGCCCCCGCCCGCTTCACCCCATTGGATGCTTGCCAAGCCCCGCCCACTAGAAGCCCCCTGTCCTTCCGTCCCGCGCCCGCCGCGTGGCGGGCGCTCGTGCGGTGCGCGCTGGGGGCTCCGCGGTACGCCTTCCGGGGACCCCCTGGGACTCCCGCGGGACCCGTCGGCTGGCTGCTGGGACCAGGGGACCGGACCCGTGGGACAAAGGCTGCAGCCCAACCCCCCGTGCTTTAGGCGCCTTGGCGCGCAGGCACAAACGGTTTAGGAGTATTCGAGTTGCTATTGGAGCTTGGAGCTCGCCTGAGAGCGCGAACGGGATCCTCAAACGTCCGGAAAACGCCCCATCCCGTCCACCGCCAGGGAGGGACTTTGCAAATGAATGAAAAACGCTTCTCGTTTTTAGCGGGGTTTTTTGAGACAAAGTCCCACGCTGTCACCCAGGCTAGAGTGCCTTGGCGTCAGCCAGGCTCACAGCAACCTCAAATTTCTGAGCTCAAGTGAAACTTCTGCCTCAGCCTGCGGAGTAACTGGGACTACAGGCGTGTGCTAAGCCCCCGGGGTCTCGCTCTTGCTCAGGCTGGTCTCGAACTCCTGAGCTCAAGGGATCTTCTTGCCTCAGACTCCCAGAGAGATGGGATTACAGGCGTGAGCCACCGCGCCAGGCTGAAAAACGCTTCTGGCTGTGGAGGAAGCTTTGCTGGGACCATTTAGCTTCGTGTCCTTGTGGTGTGGGTGCAAGGACCCCAAGATCTGACAGATTTGTGGGGTGGTGGATGAAGACCGTGCACCCTAAAGGTTAAAGCCGCTGGCTGCTGCGCCCCATGGCTCCGGTTGCTATGACGGGGCAAGTGACCTGATAATAGGGAGCCCATTGATGCAGTTTTCTACTGAACTCCTGTCTCCTGGTCTATCCCCGATTGTCACCCTTGTTTTTCTTCTTTTAGAAACAGAGTCTCACTTTATCTCCCTCAGTAGAGTGCCTTGGCATCACAGCTCACAGCAACCTCCAACTCCTGGGCTTAGGCAATTCTCTTGCCTCAGCCTCCCGAATAGCTGGGACTACAGGCGCCCGCCACAACGCCCTTTTACTTTTTGTTGTTCTTGCAGTTTGTCCGGGCCGGGTTTGAACCCCCCCACCTTCGGTATATGGGGCCGGTGCCCCACTCACTAAGCCACAGGCACCGCCCTGTCACCCTGGTTTTAAAATTTGCAAGCTCAGCAAAGAAAAACTGAGCAGGTTCATTCATTACTTACTGGGCATCAAATAGCCTAAAGAGCAATTAAAAACTCCATTGGGGTGAGGGTAGAGATAAGAACTTAGTGACAGTTTCATTTTTGTGTGTAGCTTTCTGGTTTGCCAGTAACTTTTGCCCTGCAAGGGGCAAAATGCCAGAAATAAATGAAGAGAAAGAAACGTTCAGATCCCAGAAATAAGTGATAAGTCTGAGAAAACTCCAACTACAAACTTCCTCAGGGCTGTTACCAAGAGAGACTGGCTTTTTCACAAAGCCTTTTCTAGATAAGATACTCTAAAGAGGCTGGGGCAGGCATTCTTCTCACCTAGGTCTATTTCTGCCATTTCTTAAAGGACTACAGATTTGTTTTCCAAGCATTCTCATGTTCCAAAGGTTTTGAAAGACCACATCTCTTACCCAAAGTAACAGCTAAAACTTTGGTGTAATGTCATTTGTTTAAAGCAACTTGCAGGCATTGCCAGTTTCACCCTGTGCACACTTCAGCATCTATCTCCAGGAAGTGGATATTTTGGTTGATAATTTATGGCTTATAACAAAATTGTCTATAATTTATTGGTATCATCTAATACCCAACTCACGTTCCAATTTCCCTTAATCAGGATCCAGAGAGGTACTTTTGGTTGTTCTCTTAGGCACCATAAGCTAATTTTTAGCTTCTGCTACACTCACCATAACCCTGTCTGAAGCAGCCAGAAATGGCTTCATTTTTAGTTTGTTTCCTGACCACTTAAATACACATATCCATTGTAGAAAACTTGGAAAAAATAAGTAGGTAGAAGCCGTGCGCGGTGGCTCACGCTTGTAATCCCAGCATTCTGGGGGACCGAAGCGGGTGAACTGCCTGAGCTCACGAGTTGGAGACCAACCCGAGCCAGAGCGAGACCTCGTCTCTAACAACCATAGGCTGAGACAAGAGAATCGCAAGAGTTGAAGGTTGCTGTGAGCTGTGACGGCACAGCACTCTACCGAGGCTGACAAAGAGAGACTCTATCTCAAAAAAATAAATAGGCATGGAGAAACCCCGGAAGCCGCCGTCCTGCCTGCCCCGCTGCCAACCGGAGTCATCCCGGCCCACACGTCCCCAGTCTCCATCCCCTCATCCGTCCCCCTGCAGGGTATCTGCTGGCCTGGGCAGGAGGCGGCAGAGCCCGGGGCAAAGGGACGCTGCGACGCCCCGGCCCCCGGCTGCCCTCGGCGCGGGGATCCCGGATTTCCTCCCTTTCCGCTCCACGCTGGGTTTGACATTGACATCTTCACGGTTGATTCGCGCCCAGGAAGGCCCAGTCCGGCTCCGACAGGGCTCGGCTCCCACGGCACCCAGCGCCCCGCCTGCTTCCGCTGCCCGCGCTGCAGTCGCCACGCCTCCCGCCCTGCGGGTCCCGGCTTCTCCGAGGTTGCCCCTTCCTTTCCGCCTTTAAGCGCGGAGAAACCCAGGCGGGTGCTCTAGGCCTCTCCTCCTAAAGCCTGGTGCTTCCTGTGTCCCGGACTCGGCGCTGAGGATTTCATGTTAGTAACAGCAGTACCGGCAGCTGCACCGCCAGCCGCCCCGCCCTCGCATCAGGCGGTGCATACTTTTGATCCAGACAGCAGCCAGAGGTTGGCATTTTTAGGCGTGCTTTATAGGTGAGAAAGCCTCCCAAGGTCACCCAGCTCTTTTTATTTGAAACAGAGTCTCACTCTATCGCCCTCGGTAAAGTGCTGTAGCGTCACAGCTCACAGCGACCTCCAATCCTGGGCTTAGGCGATTCTCTTGCTTCTGCCTCCCTAGTAGCTGGGACTACGGACGCCTGCCACAAAGCCCGGCTATATTTTAGAAACAGAGTCTCGATCTTGTTGAGGCTGGTCTCAAACCCGTGACCTGAGGAGATCCACTTGCCTGGGCTTCCCACAGTGCTGGGATTACAGGAGTGAGCCATCACGCCTGCCTGCAAGAATGTTTGGAGCCCGGGCCTGCTAAACAACAATGACAACTGCAACAAAAACAGGAAAAAATAGCTGGGCATTGTGGGGCGCCTGTAGTCTCATCTACTTGGGAGGCTCAGGGGGCCTGCTAAACAACAATGACAACTGCAACAAAAACAGGAAAAAATAGCTGGGCATTGTGGGGCGCCTGTAGTCTCATCTACTTGGGAGGCTGAGGCAAGAGAATCGCTGAAGCCCAAGAGTTTGAGATTGCTGTGAGCTGTGACACCACGGCCCTGGGCGGCATAGTGAGACTGTGTAAAAAAAAAGCGACAATGTTTTGGACATCAAAATTCTTGTGTCCATTCACCCCTAGGACTGAACAGCTATTCCCATTTTGCCATACTGGCTTTATCCCCTCTGGGTGTGTGCCTTTTTGGTCTCTTAATTAGTAAAGCTCTTTGTTTCCCCACAACATTGACTTTATGAAGCATGTGCTAGTTTTCTGGTAGAATGTCCCACATTGTCCATTTGCCTGACTTTCTTCAAAGTGTCATTTAACTATTTTTTGTAACTATTTTTTCAGTGTTAAGTGCAAACTGTAAGTTACTTCTAAAGCCTCTGTCATATTTAGGTTAAAAGTTACTGCCTAGAGTGCTGCGCCTGTGGCTCAAAGGAGTGGAGTGCTGGCCCCATATGCCACAGGTGGCGAGTTCGAACCCAGCCCTAGCCAAAAACTGAAAGAAAAAAAAAAAAGTTATTGCCAAGAATACTTGGTAGGGGATAATATAACCAGGTCTGGCTAGTAACAAATCCTGTGTGTTTTCAGCCATATAACTCTAGACCACTGTGGGGTATTATTTTGCTAACTTATAGATTATTCTCTTGGGTTATTTTAAACAATTTGTTTTGATAATAGAGGAAATCTTGGCTTCTCTGGTAACCATGCTCCAAGATGGTGCCCACCAATTCTACCCTCTGTATTGACATCCTTTCCTTCTGAATCAGGATTGGTCTGTGTGACTAATAGAATAATGTGAAACTGACTATGTCAGAGGTATGTGACTTCTGTGGCTGAATCACACTGCAGCTGCCTTTTTAATATCATGGAAAGTCCCAGGGAAGGAAACTAGTTACCATGTCATGAGACACAAGCAGTTTTGTCTCCACCACTCAAAGACATTGAAGGAACCCGTCCTGGAAGTGGACCCTCCAGTCCAGTCAAGCTGTCTGATGACTGAGGTACAGGCCAACTTCGCACTTCACCTTTCTGAGACTCAACCCAGAACCACCCAGCTCACCCACTTGTGAATTCCAGAACTCTCAAAAACTTTATTTTAATATAGACACCAAATTATATTCTTAATTATCATTGTACTCAGACATGGACCAAGCCATCTGCACAGCTGAGCCACATCCACAAGTCTGGACTGTACTTGACTCCAGCCCACTTGAGCTTTGAAATTAGCTGAAGATTTCTTGTTAATAACAGCAGTAAGGGCTATAGCTCACCAGGAAGTAGACAGGAACTGGTTAAGCAGGAAGCCTGGTGGACAGCCAGGCAGAGCTGTTTGATAATTTATGTGTCCAGGGCATTCAGATTGGAGAGCTTCGGATATAGAGAGGCCATTTTCAGGGAACCATGAGAATCAGGCGCAGCCAGCCTAATGCAGTCTTTATTCTCAGAAAACTTCTAAAATGGTGTTGAAAAGTGATAATGCCCCAGGGCCAGGTAAGGGGGCTCATACCTATAATCCTAGCCTTCTAGGAGGCCAAGGCAAGAGGATTCCTTGAGCCCAGGGGTCTGAGGTTGCAGTGAGCTGTGATCCTGCCACTGCACTCCAGCATGGACAACATAGAGTGAGACCCCACCTCTGAAAATAAATAAATAAAAATAAATTCTTGGTCTAGCACCTGTAATCTCTTCTTTTTTATCTGTAATCCGGTTTTTTTTTTCTTTTGAAGTATGTTTACTTCGGTCGTTCATTTCATACCCTGATAACCCTGGCAAAGGGTTATCAGCTGTGCGGGAGGACCCACCCTGGAGAGTCGGAGGAGAGAGCTGGCCTACCACCCACCATGAGTCACCTACTCCTCTGATAAGGATTTACCTTCACCCTCAGGGAGAAGGAGCCCCAGCCAGAGAAAAGGCCCTCCTGTGACTGTGAGCTTCCTTCACAGGATTGTTGTGATTATGTGAGGTAATACATGTAAAAGCACTGGTGAGCATTGGAAGCACTAGATAAATTCTAGTTGCCATTATTATAATTTATGGAATCAATCCCCTGTAACAAACATGTAGGTCATCTCCAGTTTTTCACTAGTAGAGACAGTACTGCAATGTATATCTTTGTATTTCCTAGCAGTAGTAGAAATACTGGGTCACATGGAATAAACATTTAAAATTTGGTTAGGGTGGCACCTGAGGCTCAGTGAGTAGGGCGCTGGTCCCATATACCAAGGGTGGTAGGTTTAAACCCGGCCCTGGCCAAACTGTAACAAAAAAATGGCCTGGTATTGTGGTGGGCGCCTGTAGTCCCAGCTACTCAGGAGGCTGAGACAAGAGAATCGCAAAGCCCAAGAGCCGGAGGTTGCTGTGAGCTGTGATGCCACAGCGCTCTACCAAGGACGACAAAGTGAGACTCTGTCTCAAAAAATAAATAGGTAAATAAATAAAATTTGAATAGAAACTAACAGTTCATTGTCTTAATCTGAATTTGTTTGATTAGTGAGATTTAACATGGCATTAATGTAATGTCCCTTTATATTCTCCAAATTCACTTAATTTCATTTATTGATTGGGTTATTCATCATTTTCTTATTGATTTTTTTTTTTTTTTGAGACAGAGCCTCAAGCTGTGACCCTGGATAGAGTGCCATGGCATAACAGCTCACAGCAACCTCCAATTCCTGGGCTCAAGCGAGTCTCTTGCCTCCGCCTCCCAAGTAGCTGGGACTACAGGCGC
>CAUYRH010101878.1:0-27228 GCA_963574655.1 Perodicticus potto | reverse complement strand
AAAAGGCGGTGCCTGTGGCTCATCAAGTAGGGCGCTGGCCCCATATACCAAAGGTGGCAGGTTCAAACCCGGCCTCTGCCGAACTGCAAAACAGAAAAATAGCCGGGTGCTGTGGCGGGCACCTGTAGTCCTAGCTACTCTGGAGGCTGAGGCAAGAGAATCGCCTAAGCCCAGGAGTTGGAGGTTGCTGTGAGCTGTGTGATGCCACAGCACTCTACCGAGGGCAATACAGTGAGATTCTGTCTCTACAAAAAAAAAAAAAAAAATCAAAGCTAAAAACCAAGCTTTTCTCTCCAGAAGGTTTGGCTAAACACAGGAGGTAATTTCCACATCTACAAAGGCTGGCTGTGGGGACCCTAAGGCTGGTCCTGGGGCACAGAGTTCAGGAGGCTGGAATTCCCAGTCAGGCAGAGCTCACTGGGGATGGCGGACTGGAGGACAAGATCTTGAGGTGGAAACAGAAGAAAGGCGCTGGGTGCACGTACCTGGGAGATCTGGAAAGAGCGAATTAAAGCCGGGTGAGATCTGAACGTCTCCGGCAGGCTGTGCAGAGGTGCAGGGGCAGGTGTCTGTTGCCAACCTCCCGGCCTTCTGTGGTGGAGCCAGCTCCAAGGAGGACTTTTATGGCTGGAGTCACCTCCACAGGGGCGTCAGCTTCCACTCAGGTGTGACTCTCAGTATTGTCTGGCAGAAAAGGTGTGGCATCTGACGACAGTGGGCACATGTGGAAAATATGAGCCATTCTAGGAGAGTATTTTGCCAAGTGCAGAGACCGTAAAATGTGGAATAAGTCTCTGTTTTTCTGCTTTACTGAAGGCGACCATCAGCAACAGAAACTGGGCTTGTACTCAGATCCGAAAATCTGCCGAGCCGAAAAAGAGGACAGAGGCATCTTTTAGTGAGTACAAAACTAAACCTAAATGGAAAGAAGCCTGGAGAGACTGGTGGAGAATTAGAGACAGGAAAGCTTTACAGAATTCAAGATGGTCTATGGCTACACAAATATTTGAGAGGGATTTTCATTAAAACATGTCTTCTCCCTGTTGCCATGAATTATATGCTATTGCTATACACAAACTATAGCAGAATATAGGGGAGTTTAAGGTTCAAGGTGATGCATATATCATTTTTATATAAGAAAAACGAGATTCTCTAACCTTTAAAGTTAAGGAAACAGAAATAATAATTGCTGAGTACTGAGCAATAATAATAATAAGTACTGAGACTTATACACATACTACATTTTTTTTCATACTCATGTAATCCTTGTAGTGATCTTTTTTTAAAAAAAAAAAAACAGGGTCTTACTCTGTTGCTGAGGCTAGAGTGCAGTGGCTTGATCGTTATAACCTTGAACTCCTAGCCTCAGGTGATCCTCCCACCTCAGCCTCCCAACATGCTGCAATTACAGGCTTAAGTCACCATGTTCAGCTACTCCCTACAGCAATCTTATAAGGTATAGACTGTTTCTACCCCCACTTGAGAGATGGATACCCTGAAGTAACTGGATGATAGGTAATTTGCCCCGGGTCACATGGCTGGTAACAAGCAGAGGGTATACTTGCAGTAGGCAGTGGTTCCACCATACTGCCTTCCCTGGCAGCAAGAAGTGCAAAGGCTTGCAAGTGGTGGGGATCCACTGGCCTGCCCAGCTCACTCTGCAGAGGGAGCAGCTCCCACTGGTGGTACAATTAGCAGGACCCAAGAATAGACATTATCAGGCATTATAATTTTTCCAGATACTGGAACTTGTGCTTTTTTTTTTTTTTTTGAGACAGAGTCTCATTTTGTCACCCTTGGTAGACAAAAAGGGTCTATGATGTCACTGTGGCATCATAGCTCATAGAAACCTCAAATTCTTGGGTTTGAGCAATCCTCTTGCCTCAGCCTCCTGAGGAGCTGGGATTATAGGCACCCACCACAACACCCAGCTATTTGGGGTTATTTTAGAGATGGGGGGGTCTTGATCTTGCTCAGGCTGGTCTCAAATTCCTGAGGTCAAGCAATCCACCCCCCTTGGCCTTCCAGAATGCTAGGATTATAGGAGTGAGCTACCGTGCCCAGCCAGAACTTGTGCTTTTAATCACCAAAGTATTTTTAGGGAGTAGAAAGTTAGCTCTTTCACGGAACTACTATGTGATTTTGGGGAGGGGTGTTTTGGGTTTTTTTGTTTTTAGAGACAGGGGCTCACTCGGTGACCTGTGCTAGAGTACAGTGGCATCGTTATAGCTCACTGCAGTCTCAAACTCCTGGGCTCCATCAATCCTCCTGTTTCAGCCTCCCAGGTAGCTGGGAATACAGGTGTATGCCACCATGCCCGATTTTTATTGTATGTAGAGATGGGGTCTTGTTATGTTGCCCAGGCTGGTCTTGAACTCCTGGACTCAAGTGTTCCTTCCTGCCTCAGCCTCACAAAGGGCTGGGATTATAAGCATGTGCCACTGAGCCTGGCCTGATTTTGACAAAAATGTCTTAACTTTTATAAGCCTTCTGCAATCTCCTTTTGTCTGCAATAAAAGAAAGTACCATGTGCCTCCTGCTTAGTTTTGTTTTTGTTTTTGTTTTTGTTTTGAGACAGAGTCTCAAGCTATTGCCCTGGGTAGAGTGCCGTGGCATCATAGCTCATAACAACCTCTAACTCCTGAGCACAAGCAATCCTCTTGCTTCAGTTTTTCTATTTTTAGTAGAGACAGGGGATCACTTTTGCTCAGGCTGGTCTCAAACTCATGAGCTCAAGCAATCCACCTGCCTTGGCCTCCTAGAGTGCTAGGATTACAGGTGTGAGCCACCATGCCCAGCCTTCTAGTTTTTTTAATTAATTTTTTTTTGAGACAGAGCCTCAAGCTGTCACCCTGGATAGAGTGCTGTGATATCACAGCTCACAGCAACCTCCAATTCCTGGGCTCAAGCAAGTCTCTTGCCTCCGCCTCCCAAGTAGGTGGGACTACAGGCGCCCGCCACAATGCCCAGCCATTTTTTGGTTGCAGCCATCATTGTTGTCTGGTGGGCCTGGGTTGGATTCGAACCCGCCAGCTCAGGTGTACGTGGCTGGCGCCCTAGCCCATTGTGCCACAGGCGCCGAGCCTAAATTAATTTTTGTGTGTGTATATGTATAGAATAATATTTATAAAAATATTTTTGAACTACAAAGCAACTATAAAACTAGACAGCACAAGAATTATTCCTTACGTAATTCTTTCTAAAGTGTGGGGTGGTTTTTTGGCTAATCGGGGTGGTGGACAAACCTTGACCTTTTATTGATAACTAGGGATGATTATTATGAGCACTTGTTAATATACTTTGTGTTGCTGTTGCCCTATTACCATATTAGGCTGCTGTTGAGATGTGAAGCACTGTTTGTCCCTGGCTTTAGACTGCTCTGCATGTATATCCTTTTATATGACTTTTCTGTCCCTTCTCATGGAGTTAGCTTGCTACTTTGGGTTGGACTATCTTCTAACAATCCTCCTTTCTAATGTGTAACTTCTTGTTGTCCAGAGACTGAGGAACAAGATAACCAAACTTGTAAGAATGGCAAAGAAAGTAAGGGGCCACAGGTTCTGCGTGAGAGCCCCTCCAATCGTCCTAGGAGGCAGGGCATATTCACAGTGCCTGAACTGAACTGCTGTTACAGAAGGCAGATTGAACACACAAACTAACCCTTGTTCTTCTCTAAAGCCTGCAGTAAAATGACAGTAAAAGGGCAGGTGCAGTGGCTCACTCTGGGAAGCTGAGGCAGGTGGATCACCTGAGCTCAGGAGTTCAAGATCAGCCTGAGCAAAAGTGAGACCCCCCTGGTTGCTAAAAGTAGCCAGACATTGTGGCAGACGCCTATAGTCCTAGTTACTTGGGAGGCTGAGGCAAGAGGATCACTTGAGCCCAAGAGTTTGAGGTACCATGGGACTCTACCCAGAGCAACAAAGTGAAACTCTGCCTCAAGAAAAAAAAAAGAAAAGAAAAGAAAAAGAAAAACTAGCTTATACTCCCAGCTACTTGGGAGGCTAAGGCAACGGGATCACTTGAGCCTAGGAGTTTGAAGTTGCTGTGAGCTAAGATGATGCCACAGCACTCTACCCAGGGTGACAGAGTTAGACTCTGCCTCAAAAATAAATAAATAAATAAATAAAGATAAAAAATAAAATGACAGTCTCGGCGCTTATGGCTCAAGCAGCTAAGGCGCCAGCCACATATACCTGAGCTGGGGGTTTGAATCCAGCCTGGGCCCGCCAAACAACAATGACGGCTGCAACCAAAAAATAGCCAGGCATTGTAGCGGGCGCCTGTAGTCCCACCTACTTGGGAGGCAGAGACAGGAGAATCACTTGAGCCCAGGAGCTGGAGGTTGCTGTGAGCTATGATGCCACAGACTCTACCCAGGGCGACATCTTTAGGCTCTGTCTCAAAATATATATATATAAATAAAATGACAGTAAAAAAAATTTAAGCATGTATCCACAAGATTGAGGGAAACAGAAAAGGAGGGCTGGGTGTGGTGGCTCACACCTGTAATCCCAGCACTTGGGAGGCCAAGGCGGGTGTATTGCCTGAGCTCACAGGTTCGAGACCAGTCTGAGCCAGAACGAGACCCCATCTCTAAAACATCACCAGGCATTGTGGCAGGCACCTGTAGTCCCAGCTACTCAGGAGGCTGAGGCAAGAGGGTTTGAGGTTGCTATGAGCTCTGATGCCATGGCCCTCTACCGAGGGTGACAAAGTGAGACTCTGTCTCAAAAAAAAAAAAAAAAATGTAGAAGATAGTTGATTATGGTTGTGTCCACAGTTTGCTATGAAACATGACAGTTGTCAAATACCATCAGCACCACAGAAGTGCCATGACAGTGGTCATATCTGTAGTCAACTGCTGCTCTCTGACCTGAGAACAGTGAGGCATGTGGTAAATAAGTCTTGGCATAAAACCCAACAGGTACGAGAGTGCCGTGAAAGTCTCCAGTCACCTGCTGTTCCTGTGGAGCATGTGCCCTGCCTGACACCACAGTGTTGTGGAGGGCGCCTGTAATCCCAGCTACTCGGGAAGCTGAGGCAAGAGGATTGCTTAAGCCCAGGAGTTTGAGGTTGCTATGTAAGCTATGACACCACGGCACTCTACTGAGGGCAACGAAGTGAGACTCTGTCTCAAAAAAAAAAAAAAAAAAGAGAGAAAGAAAGAAAAACCTATAGCTATAGACATTCCTCCTACATCCTCTTCAGCAGAACACTGAAGATTTCTTTTGGGGGAAAAGGTAAAACAGAGTGTCTGGCCTGGTTAAGAATGGGATACCAGGCTCAGCTCCTGTGGCTCAAGCAGCTAAGGTACCAGCCACATACACCTGAGCTGGGGGGTTCAAATCCAGCCCAGGCCCGCCAAACAACAATGACAACTACAACCGAAAAATAGCCGGGCATTATGGCAGGTGCCTGTAGTCCCAGCTACTTGGGAGGCGGAGGCAGGAGAATCGCTTGAGCCCAGGAATTGGAGGTTGCTGTGAGCTGTGATGCCTCAGCACTCTACCCAGGGTGACAGCTTGAGGCTCTGTCTCAAAAAAAAAAAAAAAAAAATTGGGGTACCACACTAAAAATGAAGGCACTATTGAAAGACTGTGTATTGAACATTTAGTCTCCCAAGACTTTGTCCCTTACTAGTCTCCCAGGTATCAGCAACTAATTTATACCCCCAGTCAAGAAAAGGGCCTGTGGGCTCGGCACCTGTAGCTCAGCAGCTAGGGCGCCAGCCACGTACACCAGAGCTGGTGGGTTCGAATTCAGCCCAAGCCTGCCAAACAACAGTGACAACTACAACCAAAAAATAAAAATAGCCGAGCATTGTGGTAGGTGCCCATAGTCCCAGGTACTTGGGAGGCTGAGGTAAGAGCCTCAGCCCAATCACTTAAGCCCAAGAGTTTCAGGTTGCTGTGAGCTGTGATGCTACAGCACTCTACCATGAGTAACAAAGTGAGACTCTGTCTCAAAAAAAAAAAAAAAAGAAAGAAAAGAAAAAGAAAAAGAAAAGGGCCTGTGTAGGTCTTTTCAATGAGACTTTGTCTGGGGCTTTAACTAGCCTTATTAAAAAGACCTAAAGATACTAACAGGTATTTTCCTGATCACTGTGTAGTAAAACTCATGGCAACATTACTCTTCCCTCTTCCTGCCCCATTTGTGTACACAGAGCTTATAATATCCTTTTAATACTCTCTATTTTTTTTTTGAGACATAGTCTCACTTTGCTGCCCTTGGTAGAGTGCCATAGTGTCATAGCTCATAGTGACCTCAAACTCTTGGGCTCAAGTGATTGATTATCTTGCCTCAGCCTCCCAAGTAAAGGGACTACAAGTGCCTGCCACAATGCCCAGCTGTTTTTAGAAACAGGGTCTTGCTCTTACTCAGGCTGGTCTCGAACTCCTGAGCTCGGGCAATCCACCTGCCTTGGCCTCCTAGAGCATTAGGATTACAGGTGTGAGCACCACACCCAGCAACCCTATTCTTAAATATAAGCATACTGCCAAGATTTACTACATTTGAGGAATACTTTTTTTTTTTTTTTTTTTGAGACAGAGCCTCAAACTGTCACCCTGGATAGTGTTGTGGCATCACAGCTCACAGCAACCTCCAATTCCTGGGCTCAAGCGAGTCTTCTGCCTCCGCCTCCCAAGTAGCTGGGACTACAGGCGCCCACCACAACGCCTGGCAATTTTTTTTTTTTTTTTTTTTGGTTGCAGCTGTCATTGTTGTCTGGCGGGCCCAGGCTGGATTCGAACCCGCCACCTCAGGTCTACGTGGCTGGCGCCCCAGCCCGTTGAGCCACAGGCGCTGAGCCAGGAATACTTTTTGATGACACAGAAAAATGCATCTTGGAAGACAAAGAGTAGGAGGGAAAAGAAAACTTCATCTAACATTACCAGCTTCAGAGATACGTATAAAAAAAGACATGTATCCATAAAACAAGAGAAGGAGGCTACAGAAGAGGAAGAGGGGGCGGCGCCTGAGGCTCAGTGAGTATGGCTCCGGCCCCATATATGGAGGGCAGTGGATTCAAACCCCGCCCCAGCCGAACTGCAACAAAAAAAAAATAGCCGGGGCTCGGCCGCCTGTGGCTCAATAGGCTAGGGCGCCAGTCACATATTCCTGAGCTGGCGGGTTCGAATCCAGCCTGGGCCCGCCAAACAACGACAGCTGCAACCTAAAAATGGCTGGGCGTTGTGGTGGGTGCCTGTAGTCCCAGCTACTTGGGAGGCAGAGGCAGGAGACTCGCTTGAGCCCAGGAATTGGAGGTTGCTGTGAGCTGTGATGCCACAGCACTCTATCCAAGGTGACAGCTTGAGGCTCTGTCTCAAAAAAAATAAATAAATAACCGGGTGTTGTGGCGGGCGCCTGTGGTCCCAGCTACTTAGGAGGCTGAGGCAAGAGAATTGCCTAAGCCCAGGAACTGGAGGTTGCTGTGAGCTGTGTGACGCCATGGCACTCTACCGAGGGGGATAAAATAAGACTCTGTCTCTACAAAAAAAAAGAAAGAAAGAAAGAAAAGGAAGAGACAAGGACTGAAAAAGAACTTCTGGAAACATGATGACAGAATAAATGTAAGAAACAACAGCAGAATTGAATGGTACAGTTAAGGATACTTCCAGAAGGTAGACCAAGAGGACAAAGGGAAAAAATGGAAATGAAAAAAAAATTGTTTTAAAGAATGAACAGTTCAAGAAATCTAATACAGTAGAACCTCTGTAAGTTGACCACCCAAGGGACTGCAACAAACTCAGCAACATTTGGAGGTGATCAACATAAGAAACTAGGCCTGAGTGGCGCCTGTAACTCAATGGGTAGGGCACCAGCCCTATATACCGAGGGTGGTGGGTTCAAACCCGGCCCTGGCCAAACTGCAAAAAAAAAAAAAAGAAAGAAAGAAACTAGGCCTACAGTATACTAATACGTACCTGTCTGGTCTATGAAAATTAGGTCAAACTTGAGGTGGTCAATGTAGGGAGGAGGTCACATATGGAGGTTCTACTGTACGGCAATAATTATTTTATTATTATTGAGACAGAGCCTCACTCTGTTGCCCTGGGTAGAATGCCCTGGCATCATAGCTGACAGCAACCTCAAACTCTTAGGCTCAAGTGATGGTCTTGCCTCCACCTCCCAAGTAGCTGGGACTATAGGTGTACACCACCATGCCTGGCTAGTTTTTCTATTTTTAGTAGAGAAGGGTCTTACTCTTGCTTAGGCTGGTTTCAAACTCCTGAGTTCAAGGGATCTACACATCTTGGCCTCTCAAATTGTCAGGATTACAGACAGGCATGAGCCATTGTACCTAGCCTGAATGACAATTATTGATTTCATCAAATACAAAGAGTTGGGCAGAAAAGGAGAAGTTGTTGGGTGACGCCTATGGCTCAAAGAAGTAGGGCGCCGGCCCCATATACCAGAGGTGGCGGGTTCAAACTCAGTCCCGGCCAAAAACTGCAAAAAAAAAAAAAAAGAAAAGGAGAAGTTGTCATCATAAATCACACAGCAAAGTAGGTTCTACACAGGCATACTAATGCAAGCACTGAACATAGAAGTAACAAAATGATGACATAAATATATTGGGATGACAGAGGGGCAGGAAATATGTGTGTGATATTTGGAGTAGGGGGCAGAGCTGAGAAAGAGCTCAATCTTCATCTTCCGTAGTGGGAGGCCAGTTGCTAATGCCCAAAACAAAATAAAAATATCAAGAATAACAATATAAAGAGTTATTAAGAATATGGAGGGAGAAACTAAAAGATTCAGCTAAAATACTTGACAAATGTCTCTAGAGAGTACAGAATGGTTTGTGGGGCCCTGCCTGGGGCAGGGGTCAACCCTCATAGAATCTGACTCTTTAAACCAGGAGTGCGAGCGCAAGGTCCACTTAGGAACCTTCTTCCTGTTTTCCACTTTGTCGGAACTGCCAGTAAAGCAACTTCAGAGGAGAATTGAGAAACGGAACGGTGTCATACACAAACCACACTCGCTACACCCAAGCAGAGCCCAACAGACCGTCACTAACCCAGGAGAGAGGAGTGACTGTGTGATTCTCAGCAGCAAACTGAACAGTAAGGCGGAGGGATGCAATACCTCCTGACTCTGGAAGTTATTTGCTCCTGGACTACCTTCTCCATTAGATTGCAACACTTATTAAATATTTGTTCAACATTCGTTAACATTTATTAAGCACTTCCTATGTGCCAGGCACTGTGCTAAAGTGCTTAGCTCTGCTGTCTCCTGTGGTCCTTGGGACAGCCCTGAGAGGGAGATGGCCCACTCCACCCCCTCTCAGAGGCAGGAGCTCAGCCCCCAACTGAGTAAAACCTTTTAACCCAGGCAGACAGCCTCGGGGCTATGCTGCCAACCGCTCTGTCCTACTGCCTCCCTTGTTAACTTGGCCAGTGGTGAATTCCCCGTACCTTGCCCAGCGCTGGTGCATGGAAGGGCTCAATAATTTGCTTTTATTGGAAAACAAATGCTCCCAGGTGTACTCAGAGAGAAAGGAGCCTGTAAGTCAGTGATTTTCAACTGGTGTGCCACAACAAATTTTAAAATCATTAATTAAATTATTTTCAGAGCATAGTAAATATGTTCTTTTTTTTTTTTTTTTTTTTTTGTAGAGACTGAGTCTCACTTTATCGTGCTCCGTAGAGTCCCGTGGCGTCACACGGCTCACAGCAACCTCCAACTCCTGGGCTTAGGTGATTCTCTTGCCTCAGCCTCCTGAGTAGCTGGGACCACAGGACCCCACCACGATACCCGGCTATTTTTTTGTTACAGTTTGGCCTAGGCCGGGTTTGAACCCACCAACCTGGGTATCTGGAGCCGATGCTTTACCCACTGAGCCACAGGCACTGCCCCATAGTAAATACGTTCTTTTCTTTTACTCTTCTTTTGGATCAACTTAACTGAAGTGTGCTGCGTAAGTTTAACTATAGGTTCAAGTGTGCTGTGAGACAAGGTTGAAAAACACTGCGGCAAGTTCATGACTCTCTTGGTCTTGCAGATTTCAAACTCAGCTTAACCCACACTGACATCTCCAACCTCAGTTAAGTGGCCCCTCCATCCACACAATTGTTTCTGTCAGAAACCTGATTCCCACCATAGAGGAGGAAGGGTGAGGGAGCTGGTACCTTCCATATCTCCAGGCCAGGCCCGGGCCTCCGCCTCCATGTGTATTGGCCAGTCTGCCCCCTTCCTCCAGCTTCATGATCAGGGTCACCACCCACAGCCAGGCCCATCACCTCTCACCTGCCCCACTGCAACAGCTTCTGCTATTGCCCCCTTTCCACTAATTGTCCACTCAGCAGGTCTAAGAGCATAAAGCTCAGCATGCCCCTCATGTCTCTTTCCTCTGAAAACCTTTCGGAAGTCAAAGGCTACCCCACAGTAAAACCCAAACTCTTCCCTGGGCCTGCTAGCCTGCACCCATCTGGCCTTGGGACCAGCCTCCACCTTGGTCCACCTGCTTCCCTCTGCCCTCCTGGGCCTCTCAAGTCTGGGGAGCCCTTTCCCTTCCAAGGATTTGCAACGGAATCCCCTTTGCCGGGGAGGTGACTTCCTCTCCTTTTTTCTAACTTTTCACCACCCTTGCTCTGGGCGGTGACCCTGAACATGAAGCTGGAGGAAGGGGGCAGACTGGCCAATACACATGGAGGCGTGTGTCGGGTGTGCCTTCCTGCTGCAGGTTTCCTGGGGAACCAACTCTGAGCCAGGCACTGTATAGGTTTCTACCTGCTGTGGAGATCTATATGAAACAAAAAATCACAAATGGTGCTACACACTGGGGAAGGATCCCTTGAAGCGTGTAACCAAAGGGCTGTTGATGAACGCCTCCCTCAGGAACAGACATTTAAGTGGGGATCTGCAACCTGGTGAAAATTTTTTACCACCTAGAGAAAAATTAGCCAGGTGTGGTGGTGCACACCTGGGTGCGGTGGCTCACGTTTGTAATCCTAACACTCTGGGAGGTGGAGGTGGGTGGATTGCTCCAGCTCAAGAGTTCCGGACCAGCCTGGGCAAAAGTGAGGCCCCTGTCTCTACCAAAATTAGAAAAACTAGCCAGGCGTTGTGGTAGGCACCTCTAGTCCCAACTACTTGGGAGGCTGAGGCAAGAGGATTGCTCAAGCCCAAGAGTTTGAGGTTGGTGTGAGCTAGGATGATGCCATGCTGCCCCACCCACAGTGACAGAGTGAGACTCTGTCTCAAAAAGAGCAAAAAAAGGCTTGGTGCCTGTGGCTCAAGCAGAGTTGGCAGGTTTGAATCCAGCCCAGGCCCGCCAAACAACACTGACGGCTGCAACCAAAAAATGGCCGGGCCTGTGGTCCCAGCTACATGGGAGGCAGAGGCAGGAGACTCGCTTGAGCCCAGGAATTGGAGGTTGTTGTGAGCTGTGATGCTATGGCACTCTATCCAGGGCGACAGCTTGAGGCTCTATCTCAAAAAAAAAAAAGAACAAAAAATAGGAAGGCACACAGATGAGCAAAAGTATGAAGGAAAAGAAAATTCTGAGTGCTTGTGAGGCATCTGTGTCTTCTCAACCTGATGTGATGGGGTAGAGGGAAATGAGACCAGGGTGTCTTGCAATGAATGGCCAGTCAGCATGGCCATTCACCTGTGTGGCCCCTTAGTGTGCCAGCAGCCGAAAAATTGTCATGAGTAGATAAGTCTATAATGCCAACAGGGTAAACAGGGCTCAACTTGCACAATCACACAGGGCCTTGGAGAGAATGATGAATGCCAAGGGCATATCTATTCACTTGCATGAGGTTTTCTGGTTTGTTTGTATTTAGCTGTTTTCTCCATTCAGTGAAACACCCCTAGGGAAACAAGCCTTGAGCTGCTTGTCTCCTATCCTTTGGTTTCTAGTCTCCTGTACACTCTTGGCAAGCACCAACACTTTCCTTTACATTCTCTGTAATTTTCTTTGCTCCATTCTTATTTTTATATTTTTTAGGAAAGGGAACTTTTTCTTTACTGTAGCTATCAGACCTTGTGACTGTCTTAGTCCTTAGTCCTTTCCTTTGGCCAATCAAGGATTCATCATCAATCATGACAATGGCACCTTCAAAGTAGGTACTGAGCCGGGCACGGTGACTCAGGCCTATAATCCTAGCACTCTGGGAGGCTGAGGCAGGGGGATTGCTTGAGATCACGAGTTCAAGACCAGCCTGAGCAAAAGCGAGATCCTGTCTCTACTAAAAATAGAAAAACTGAGGCAAGAGGATTGCTTAAGCCCAAGAGTTGGAGGTTGCTATGAGCTATGACACCATGGCACTCTACCCTGGGCCACAGCCTGAGACTCTGTCTCAAAAAAAAAACCAGAGTATGTACTGAGGGCCAAGCATGGTGGCTCATGCCTGTAATCCTAGCCATCTGGGAGGCCGAAGCAAGTGAATTGCTTGAGCTCAGGAAATCGAGATCAGCCTAAGAAAGAGCGAGACCCCATCTCTACTAAAAATAGAAAAATTACAGCAGCGCCTGTGGCTCAGTGAGTAGGGCGCCAGCCCCATGTACCAAGGGTGGCATGTTCAAACCCAGTCCCAGCCGAACTGCAACAAAAAAATAGTCGGAAAAAAAAAAAATAGTCGGGCATTGTGGTGGGCCCCTGTGGTCCCAGCTACTTGGGAGGCTGAGGCAAGAGAATCGCCTAAGCCCAGGAACTGGAGGTTGCTGTGAGCTGTATGATGCCACAGCACTCTATCAAGGGCGATAAACTGAGACTCTGTCTCTACAAAAAAAAAAAAAAGATAGAAAAATTAGCTATGTGTGGTGGTGTATGCCTGTAGTCTCAGCTACTCAGGAGGCTGAGACAAGAGGATCTCTTGAACCCAGGATTTTAAGGTTGCTGTGATGACACCACTGCACTATAGAGTCTTGCTCTGTCTCTAAAAATAAATAGATAGATGATAGATAGATAGATACAAAAAGTGAGTTCTACTGTGGCAGGCACCTGTAGTCCCAGCTACTTGGGAGGCTGAGGCACGAGAATCACCTAAGTCCCGGAGTTGGAGGTTACTGTGAGCTGTGACGCCACAGCACTCTATGGAGGGTGATAAAGTGAGACTGTCTCTATCGCCAAAAAAGTGGGCTCTAAATCCAAAGACAAAGGCATGGTTTCTTGGTGTAACTGTGCACCTGCTAGCCAGCCTTTTCTTTTTTTTTTAGAGACAGAGTCTCACTTTGTTGCCCTTGGTAAAGTGCCGTGGTGTCCCAGCTCACAGCAACCTCCAGCTACTCTGGGGCTTAGGCGCTTCTCTTGTCTCAGCCTCCCAAGTAGCTAGGACCACAGGTGCCCACCACAACGCCCGGCTATTTTTTTATCGCAATTTGGCCATATACCACCCTCGGTATATGGGGCCAGCACCCTGCTCACTGAGCCACAGGTGCCGCCCCAGCCTTTTCTTTATTTCATGTAGGGACAATGGTCTTCTAGGGGCAAAACAAACTTTTATTTCCATCTGTTCACAGGACAGCAGCAGGACTGCTCTAACTTTCCAGCTGGGGAGGCTGCTGTGTTTTTCTCCTTTTAGAGGAGAGCTCTCCTCAAGCAGCAGGGAAAGGAATGGCCCACTGTCCTTGAACTTTCTAAACATCCTGTTGAGTACCCACATGCACCCAGGATTCCATTTTATCTATCCTGGCAATGCAAATCTCTGGTGCTCTGGGCAAGAGACCTCAGGAAAGCAAATCATATAATGTCACTTCCTTTCTGAAAAACCCCAGAAGTTCCCCCAAAGTAGTCATCTCTTCTCATTTGCCCTAAACGACCTCTGCCAGCTCATCATGCCTCACTCTGCAGTTTTGCAAACAAGCCAACCTCATGCCTCCCATAGGCCTTTGCACAGGGCAAAATATATCTTTGCTGGGCATGAAAATGCTTTCCCCTCCCCCTTCCAGTGGCCAACTCCTGTCTTCCCATCTCAGCCGGGATGGTTTTTACTCCCTTCCTATATCTTAGCCTGTAATGCACCATATGGAAACATTCCAGACCCCTGTGTGCTTCCACCACTAGGATGTACTTTTGATGGCGGAGGCAGTCTCACTCAGCATTGATCTTTTTCCAGTGGGTGAATGGGAAGGTGGAAGAAGCCCCATAGTTCCCTTCTCTCCTTCAGGCTTCCAACTGGAACAGGAACTCAGAACTATTCTTTGGTCTTTGTTACTCTGACTTAATCAGGTTCTTTAATCCCTGAAGTGCATTTCCTTATCCCTGTTCTACATCTGTCTACCTCCTCTTTAAACCCAAAGCTCCATCCAGAGCCTCCTGGTCAATGACTATTGAGGACGATCCTGGGAGGAGCATGAGCAGGAGAAAGAGCACAGAGAGAGGTCAGTGGCTCTGGAGCGAGATGTCGCTGAGATAAAGCGAGGACAGGCCCAAGGAATCCACACTCCTCGGCTGCCTCTTTTCTGTTCTGCCCTCTACCTTCTAAGTCCTTTCAACTCTGTGCAATCCTTATCATTGTCCTTATCATGTAAGATGCGGAAACGGAGGTGCCAGTGGATCCTCAGTTCTGCAGCCACCGAGGGGTGAGCCCAGGTGAGAGGAAACAGGAGCTGTGGGGCGGCGCCTGTGGCTCATCGAGTAGGGCGCCGGCCCCATATGCCGAAGGTGGCAGGTTCAAACCCGGCCTCAGAAAAATAGCCGGACGTTGTGGTGGGTGCCTATAGTCCCATCTACTCAGGAGGCTGAGGCAAGAGAATCGCCTAAGCCCAGGAGCTGGAGGTTGCTGTGAGCTGTGTGACGCCACGGCACTCTACCGAGGGCGATGAAGTGAAACTCTGTCTCTACAAAACAAAAAACAAAAAAACAGGAGCTGTGGCTGAGCTTTGTCAGCCTTCAGGGTGGGCTCAGCATATCAGATGATCTAATTGAGGCTGCTGTGAGCTATGATGCCATGGCACTCTACTCAGGGTGACAGAAAAGACTGTGTAACCAAAAAAAAAAAAAAAAATCCATCTGGGAAAACTTTACAAGCCACAGAGGTCTCTGCCCAACCCCAACTTGTCCACATTCCATAGGTGAGGACCCTGAAGTTCAGAGAAGTTACTGCTGGGGGTCCAGGTTACAGCTGTGCCCACACCAGAACAACTGCACTAATTCTACCCCTTGCTTAAATCCTCCTGGGACAGAGAAGAGCAAATAGAGAGACAGGAGATCAAGTTCTCTTAGGAACTGAATCAACAGACCAGCTGTGTCCCGTGGGCCCTAGCTTGAGAAGCAGTTTGAGAAGTAAATAAAGGTCGGAAAGGCTGCTTAGGAGGGAGCAATGACTTTGGAGGGTCCTCAAGGATCTTGCTCTCCCTCTCTCAGGAGCCCAGTGAGGCCAGGACCATGGGTCACGTTTGCGTCCCACACCCTCGTCAGTGGTGCCTGCCCTGTTATTCGGGGGACTAATCATGCTGGGAACTCCAGCCACAGTTACTGGATGAAGAAGTTCCAGCTATCTGTTACTGTTAGCCAATATGCAGAGACAGGGATGGGTCCACCAAAATTTGTCAGAAGGCCGGCAATTCTGGAGAACAGTGAGAATAGCCTCTTCAAGACTGTTCATTCTGGGCAGTGCCTGTGGCTCATCGAGTAGGGCACCGGCCCCATATACCCAAGGTGGCAGGTTCAAACCCGGCCTGGGCCAAACTGCAAAACAGAAAAATTGCCGGGCATTGTGGCGGGCGCCTATAGTCCCAGCTACTCGGGAGGCTGAGGCAAGAGAATTGCCTAAGCCCAGGAATTGGAGGTTGCTGTGAGCTGTGTGACGCCACGGCACTCTATCAAGGGCGATAAAGTGAGACTCTGTCTCTACAAAAAAAAAGTAAAAAAAAAAAAAAGACTGTTTATTCTATCATTTCCAAAATCACAGTTTTATTCGTAAAAGTTCAAAGCGAAGACCACACCAAACCCCATTCCAAGAAATACTCAGGATAACTCAGTGACCTATTACAACATTCCAGTTAAAAACTTTTCTCCTAAATCAATCCACCCAAACTACTCAAGATAGGCACAAAACAGTAAGAATGGGAGACAGGAGATAAAGTTCTCTTAGGAACCAACAGACCAGCTGTGTCCCGTGGGCCCTAACTTGACTGACTCCATCTTATTTGACTACATGTGCTTTCAACAGCTTCTTCTTCCACCTTCTTATTAAACCCTTCTATTTGCTCCCCTTACTGCCAGGGGCCAGTTGACCAGCACGCTCATCCACGCAGACTTAAGAAACTCCTGAGGACTGAACTTAGTGGCAGGCCCTGCCTTTGAAGCTCTTAAACTTGACTGAACCTTAGAATCACCTGGAGACCTGATGCAGTGGCTCATACCTATAACCCTGCTGTTGCAGGAAGACGAGGCCCAATGGAGAGAAAGAGCACCCAAACACCATATTTATTAAAGGAAGGGCTTTATTTCAGCTGGCGGAACAAACGGCATAGATGAATTCAAAATGGCAGTGCTCCCCAACTGGCTTGGTCTTTTTATCTTCAGTCAAAAAGTTCCAAGCTGGGTGGTGCCTGTGGCTCATCGAGTAGGGCACTGGCCCCATATACTGAAGGTGGTGGGTTCAAACCCAGCCTCGGCTGAACTGCAAAACAGAAAAATAGCCGGGCGTAGGGGCAGGTGCCTGTAGTCCCCAGCTACACGGGAGGCTGAGGCAAGAGAATCGCCTAAGCCCAGGAGTTAGAGGTTGCTGTGAGCTGTGTGACACCAAGGCACTCTACCAAGGGCCATAAAGTGAGACTCTGTCTCTACAAAAAAAAAAAAAAAAAAAAAAAGTTCCAAGCTACAGGTATCTTTCTCATTGGTCAGTTTGAATCAAGTGGAAGAAGCTGTTCCAGCCCCCACAGAACTACAGGATTTCACAGAAGGGGAAATTTCCAGGTCCCAGGAAGTTAAGTCTACAAATTCCTAAGAGCTGAGTCACCAGGGAGCGGACCCTCCAGGTATATCCTTGGGGTCTCCTTGAGAAGGCCTCTGTTTTCTTAGACCTCACCCTTCCCAGGTATCCTCTCTCACTACCACTTTGAGAGGCTGAAGGGGTAGATTGCTTGAATGCAGGAGTTCAAAACCAGACTGAGCAAGAACAAGACCCCACCTCCCCATCTCTACTAAAAATAAAAAAATTAGGCAGGGCGCGATGGCTCATGTCTGTAATCCTTGGATGGGAGCCTTTGGGAGGCTGGGGTGGGTGTTTGAAACCAGCCAGAGCAAGAATGAGACCCCCATCTCTAAAAATAGCCAGGTGTTGTGGCAGGCACTATAGTCCCAGCTGCTAGGGAAGCTGAGGCAAGAGGATTGCTTAAGCCCACGAGTTTAAGATTGCTGTGAACTATAATGACATGGCACTCTAGCAGGGGCAACAGAGTGAGACTCTGTCTCAAAAGTTAATTAATTGGGCTCGGCGCCTGTGGCTCAGCGGGCTAAGGCGCCAGCCACGTACACCTGAGCTGGCAGGTTCGAATCCAGCCTGGGCCGGCCAAACAACAATGACGGCTGCAACCAAGAAATGGCCGGGCGTTGTGGCGGGCGCCTGTAGTCCCAGCTACTTGGGGGGCGGAGGCAACAGACTCGCTTGAGCCCAGGAATTGGAGGTTGCTGTGAGCTGTGATGCCACAGCACCCTATCCAGGGTGATAGCTTGAGGCTCTGTCTCAAAAAAAAAAAGAATAAAAAAAAAAAAAGTTATACTTTATATACTTGAACTACATGCACTTTGTGAAAAAAATGTCAAACAGTATAAAAGAACATATTGGAAAAAATGTCTTTTTATTCCTGAACCTAGGTCCCTCAGACTTCTGGTCCCTCTCTAGAGACAGTCCCTCTTAGCAGTTTCTTGTATCCCCTTCCAGAAAGAATCAATGCAAATATTTATGTGCATACCTTTAGTCACAGCAATTCCACTCCTAAAAATCTGTCCTACAAAAATAGTCATACATGTACACATATATATACATACATATATATGTATAAGGATATTCCTTTTGGAATCATAACAGAAAAAAGAAGCAATCTGAATGTTCAATAATGGAGGAAGGATTAAGTACATTATGATATGTCCATACTTAGGAATACTGTGCAACACAAAAAGAATGAGCAAGTTCTAAATGTATAAACATAAACAAGTCTTCAGTACATATTAAGCAAAAAAAGGGTACAGTTTGATTATCTTATTGCAAATGAACCTATATGTATGTGTTTGTACATTTATTTGTGTATATATGTGTGTATATACACACAATTTAAAAATTTTAAATATGTAAAAAAAAACAATAGTTTGTATTGCAATAATAGATAGGATTTATTGAGTGGTTATGGTGAATCAGAAACTGTATTAATGCTTTCTTTGCCTGTATTATCTGATTTAATCCTCTCAATTCTATGAGGTAGGTGCTATGAGTTCCTATATTTTATAAATGAAGAAATTGAAGTTTGAATAAGTTAATTTATGCAAAATCACACAGCTAAGTATGAGATATAATTTGCTGAGATTTAAACCCTGGTCTATCATACTTCAGATCCCAAAGACTTAACATATCTACCCATGCTTCCCATATTATTAAGGCTATTTGTAGGGAAATAAAAAGGACACAGTATTTTTCAAAAAGAACCTTATCCCTATTCATAAGAATGTCAATTTTAAAAACTCAACAATTTATAAAATTAAGAAGAGAATATCTTCAATTTTAAGCTTCTGAATAACTTTAAACATCAAGAGAGAAAATAAAAAATTAAAATATATAAATAGGTTTTTCTTTTATTTTTTCTATAAATGGCATTTTTTTTTTTTTGTAGAGACAGAGTTTTACTTAGTTGCCCTCAGTAGAGTGCGGTGGTGTCACACAGCTCATAGCAACGTCCAAATCCTGGGCTTAGGTGATTCTCCTGCCTCAGTCCCCTGAGTAGCTGGGACTACAGGTGCCTGCCACAACGCCCGGCTATTTTTTTGTTGCAATTTGGCCAGGGCCGAGTTTGAACCCGCCACCCTTGGGATATGGGGCCCGCATCATACCCACTGAGCCACAGGTGCTGCCCTAAATGGCATATCCTTTAGTTATTCTGTTTAGTTCCTGTCTCTCTAACATAATAGACATATTAGTAGATGTGTAGTACATATTTAAATTGTTCAGAGCTTCAAGATTTGTAAATCCTTCTATATTTTGCATTTTACAAGCAACAATTCAGAATTTTAAATTTTTTAGCAAAGTATAAAGCATTAGAAAGCATCTCAATCATATTGCTATTATAAATGCAATGAGTGACATTAGATATACTGTGAGGTGTTAGTAACTGAGATTTAAGTGAAAATCCATGTTTCTTCCTTTGTTCAGTGCAGGATCTGTTTTGTTTTTTTTTTCAGTCTATATTTGACTATTAGAAATTTATGCATTTTGTAATGTAAACTTACAAAGTTGTGAAACTGGAACTTTGGAGTTAATTTAGCATAATGCTTCACTTTACAAATGATGAAATTGATACCTAAAGATGGTAAGCATTTGTTCAAGGATATATTAAGTAACGGTATAAACTAAAACACATCTTCAGTCATTTAGTTTATTAATGCTCCTTCTTCTGTTATATGTAAGAAACTACCAAAAACAATGAGTTGCTTGCAAATCTTATTCTTCTCATAAGAATGCTTGCATTTCTTAGAAGAAATAAAAGATATTTCTTCCTTTATTACACATACTTTCATTTATACTGAAAAATGAGTAAAATTGTTGTACATATTTTATATAATCTACACAAACAGAAAATTCTTGCATATCACCCTTCTAATAATGGAGCAATAAATATTTCATTATTTGATCTAATTAATCATTCAGTTTTGAATGAGATGCTTCTTTAGAGTTGTAAATGCTTATGCAGCGTAAATCAGAATTTATGCTATAGTTTTTTAAAGGACTCAAACTATAATGTCTTTCTGACTTCTCTATTACTAAATTATTCACAGAATTAATAAAGAGTGTGAATTAGAATTAGTGATTTTGTTTTGCTCTTTAATATTCAGGCTTCATCTTTTCTCAACATTTTAATGCATGATGTGTTAAATAGCCTATGTAGATAAGAGTTACAAAGAAAGAAGTCTGTAATCATCTTTCATTCTAGGTTAGGGACCTGGGCAATTTTGTGGATGCAAAGAGGAGTGTCCAACCTTTTGTCTTCTTTGTGCCACATTGGAAGAAGAGTTGTTTGAGGCCACACATTAAATTCACAACTGCTAATGAAAGCTGATGAGCAAAAACCAAAACAAAAAAAAGTCCATGCATAATTTTCATGATATCTGCCGCCACAGATAAGGAAAAGAGTCCTCACATAATCTGCATACAGCCAATGGGCTGTAGATTGGACATCCCTGACAGAAGAAATACAACAGTGTATGTGAAGATCATGGACTTTGTTTTTTTTGTTGTTGTTGTTTTGAGACAGAGCCTCAAGTTGTTGCCCTGGATAGAGTGCTGTGGCATCACAGCTCACAGCAACCTCCAATTCCTGGGCTCAAGCAATTCCCTTGCCTCCGCCTCCCAAGTAGCTGGGACCACAGGCGCCCGCCACAACACCTGGCCATTTTTTTTTTTTTTTTTTTTTTTTTGGTTGCAGCCGTCGTTGTTTGGCGGCCCGGGCTGGATTCGAACGCGCCAGCTCAGGTGTACGTGGCTGGCGCCTTAGCCCGTTGAGCCACAGGCGCTGAGCCAAGATCATGGACTTTCAAGAAAAGCTGACTTGATTTTAACACGAGCTTAATTACTCAACTATTTAATCTTAATCTCCCCATTTCTAACATAAGGATATAAAATCTGCTATGCAAGGTTGTTACTGGAATTAGAAAAAATAAACAAATTGGAACTATTAAGCAATCAATAATAGATGTCTATTTTATTTTTATTATTTTGATACCAGATTTTACTTTCATTATTTCATTTATACAACTCTAATTTTCACTGAGTTATAGTGATAAGTTTTATAACAGAGCACATAAAATAATTTTAAATGTGCCCTTTTTCTTATTTTCTTTTAGGAATTTCAAATGCCTCAGAAACAGGGATCAGAATTTACAAATGGGGATAAAGCTGCCAGAGTCATTCAGCAGGCCTGGAAAAATTTCCTTGTGAGTTTATTAAGCAGTTTGATTGAGATATAATTTACATAGCAAAAAATTTCACCTGTTTAAACAGTTTAGTTTTTTTTTTTTTTTACTATAAAGTATACAGTTTAATAGTTTTTAGTATATTTACAGAAGTGTGTACCACCATTCACTTTACAAGCAGACTTTTTTTTTAGTTACAAGAAATTACAATTAATTATTCCATTAATCCCATAAATATTATTGAGCCCCGAGTCTTGGCCAAGCATTTTGCTAATGGCTGCTGTCAATTAAAGTATCACTAAGGAGCTTATTTGACTTTCACCTCTAAACACTTTATTTTATTTATTTATTTATTTTTTGAGACAGAGCCTCAAGCTGTCACCCTGGATAGAGTGCCGTGGCATCACAGCTCACAGCAACCTCCAATTCCTGGGCCTAAGCGAGTCTCTTGCCTCTGCCTCCCAAGTAGCTGGGACTACAGGCGCCCGCCACAATGCCCGGCCATTTTTTGGTTGCAGCCATCATTGTTGTTTGGCGGATCCGGGCTGGATTCGAACCCACCAGCTCAGGTGTACGTGGCTGGCGCCCTAGCCCATTGAGCCACAGGCGCCGAGCCTAAACACTTTATTTCTTGACTTAGAAATCAGGTCTGTGAGCAGGTGTTAGGAATATGTTTCCTCCTTAAATATTTATTGAGTACCCACTCTTGAGGAGCTTGAAGTTTCTTAATACAGTTTATCTGGGGGTAACTAAATAGTCATTTACTATTCTCTTATATGGGTGGAGCTGACCTCATGGCTGTAAGGAATATTCCAAGTTGACTTACCGGATGGGCTGAGAGCCAATAGCTAAAATGACTTCATTCTTTTCTGTCTGATAGCAGTAGTACTCTGTCTGTGCCTGGCAGTTTTGTGTGAAGTGATATAGCTCTGTTTCTAGCACACAAGACCACCTCTGTATCAGTTAATTAAATATTGCAAAATAGCTTCCATTATTTGCCTCTTTTGCCTCTACCAATGCCATAAAACCTATACTGAGACAAAATTATATTGATTTCTAATGCTAAAATAAGATTTTTTTTCTGAGACAGGGATCTTACTGTGTTGCCCAGACTAGTCTTAAATTCCTGGGCTCAAGCTATCATCCTGCGTCAGCCTCCTAAGTAGCTGGGACTATAGGTGTGTGCTCCTGTACCCAGTTAATTTTCTTTTGGAACCTACTCTTCCTAAATTGGTTTCTATCAACATACTCATCATCCAGTCTTAAGCTTTTCTGTCATTTGCAAGTTCTTTTTTTCCACATCCAACTTTGAATACCTATTATAATTCTGCCACTGTGCTAGGCATTTTACAATGCCTTCTTGTCTTTAAAGAAGTGTCAGCAGATAAGCCATCCATATAAAAAATTGTATGTATATATTGATAGAATAAGCACATGTTTTTGCCTTTTATTCCTACAGGAGCCCACTGAAATGACAATATATAAAATGTTAATCTATAACAGAGAGAGGAATTGATGAGCAGATAAAAATTTTATCTAGTTCCTGGAAAACCAAAAATATCTGGTAGCATCTATTAGATAAAACTGTGTAGAAACATTGCCTAGACACACCTCAGTGGGGCTCCCTCATGGGAACTAGTTTATCAATGGAACCCCAGAAAGAATACAAATTTAAGTTGGCAATTTGAAAGGACTGGAAGGAGGTTGGAAGGCAAGGGGCTTAATTGAAGATTTGTACATGTAACAACTGCGCCAGTTATCGCCACTGTCACTTCCAGACCTACAGCTACAGTAGATGGATATTTACTGATAGTCAAAAATCTGCTACTTCTCTTTGACAGTTGCAAAAAAAGAAAAATGAAAAATATGCTGCTAGATATACTTGGAGATATACTGTTAGGCAAAAACCAAAACCAAAAAACATGAAAGCTTATATATTTAAAAAAGAAATGGGGAAAATGGAATGAATGATCTGGGAAAGGACTTGGCGCTTCACAGTAAGACCCTTTGAATTTTCATATTTGAGGAACACCCTGCCTAATAGCCAGCTACTTGGCAATACCCATTAAAGAAAGCCTGCTGGTTAACTTATTCCACTCATGTCACAAAGCCCCCAGATAATCTTCTCATTCATGAGTGAGAATACTGAGAAACAGGAGAGTCACACAAAAGCACAGGATTTGGGAGGATAAGGCAGGAGGATCGATTAAGACCAGGAGTTCAAGTCCAACCTGAGCAACATAACAAGATCCTGTCTCTACAAAAAAATAGAAAAATTAGTCAGGAGAGTTAGCACATGCCTGTGGTCCCAGCTACTAGGGAGGCTAAGGTCGGAGTATTGCTGGAGCCAAGGAGTTCAAGGTTACAGTGAACTATTGAGCTATGATTGCACCACTGCACTCCAGCCAAAAAGAATAGGATATTCATACTAGCTCCCCAGAAAAGTTGACATAAACCTTCATTCATAAGTACTAATGGATACATAAGGTCACCTGACTTTTCCATCATTGGCAAACAGGTGACGTAAAAGCAAAAAGAAAGGGACTAGGCAAAGTGTCTCATACCTGTAATCCTAGCGCTTTGGAAGACTGAGGCAGGAAGATTTGCTTGACCTTGGGAGTTTGAGAACAGCCTTAGCAAAAGTTAAGACTCTGTCTCTACTAAAAATTAAAAAGTTAGCTGGTCATGGTGATGGCATACCTGCAGTCCCAGCTACTTGGGTGGTTGAGGTAGGAGGATCACTTGGGCCCAGGAGTTTAAGGTTTCAGTGAGCTATGATGATACCACTGCACTGTAACTGGGGCAGTAGAGTGAGACTTTGTCTCAAAAAGAAAAGGAAGGAAAGAAAGAGGAAGAAAGGAAGGAAGAAAAGAAGGAAGGATCTATCAGAAACTCTGAAAAAGAGCCAATCATGAAAGCCTTCAAATATAAAACAAATTTTCTATGATGCAAAGAGAATATATTTGATCTTGATTTTAGATACAGTGTATTTCAAGTGGCATAGAGGGTGACTTCTATTAAAGGATGCATAGTTTTAGCACTTTGCTTGGCTAAATGTTCTAGACTTTTTCAAATTTACATAGTCATAGTAATGCGAATGCAGTGTTTTTTAAAAATTTAAATATTTGTATCAAAATAGTATCTGTACTTCTTTAATAAGAAAATACTATATTTTGCTGTGCATAAGGAACACTTTTTTGTCTAAATTATTGAAGGAAAAATAAGGATGCAAATTATACATGGGTAGTACTAATTCCATATCTACATAAATGTTTTTAATTCTTTTATTTATGCTTATGTGTTTAAAAAAATGATATCTGCATGCCAAATAATACCCTGGAATATTGTAACTGGTTTGTTGAACTTCTGATGAACTTACAACAAAAGCAATTTTGGCCAACATAGAGGGAAATTGTATATTTTAGGCACATACAGGCAGAATCAAGAAAGCATCCATTGCCTAGATTTGTGATTAGATCCTACAATCGTGGAACAGTGTCAAGAAGAAAGTGGTTGTGAAATCATTTAAAAAGTGAGGCAATTAAAAAATCCTATAGATGGAACTGAGGACAATGAAATTTATCATGATGAGGAAAGTGACTCTTCAGAAGACACTGGTAATGTAGAAATTGAAAATGATAGTACTTCTGATATTGACAGTGATGAAGAGCTCTTGGTCTTCTACGATGCATAAATATCATAAATTTGTTACCAGTACTTAAAATTTCTTGCACTTTGTATCTATTCTTGTGTTTTATAATTATTTATTACATAAAATTTCTTGTGCCATAATATGTTAAAATATAAATGCTAGAATTCCTCTATAATGCAAGAAACAAGTACCTAAATATAAGCAAATAAAAATTTGAATTACAAATTAAAACAAATAATTTTTTTCCCAAAAGTTTGGGGCAAAAACATGAGTACACATTATATATGGTAAAATATGGTAACATAGAAGAATTTGTAATAAAAAGCAAAGAGAAGTCTTCAATTTTTTTTTTTTTAGAGACAGAGTCTCACTTTATCGCCCACAGTAGAGTGCAGTGGTGTCACAGCTCACAGCAACCTCTAGCTCTTAGGCTTGGGCGATTCTCTGGCCTCAGCCTCTCGAGTAGCTGGGACTACAGGCACCCCCACCACAACACCCGGCTATTTTTTTGTTGCAGTTCAGCCAAGGTCAGATTTGAACCCACCACCCTTGGTATATAGGGCCGGCGCCCTACCCACTGAGCCACAGGCGCTGCCGGAGAAGTCTTTAATTTTAATAAAGTTTAATTTGTTGGGATTTTATGGTTAGTGTTTTATGTGTCCTTTTTTTTTTTTGTAGAGACAGAATCTCACTTTATTGCCCTCGGTAGAGTGCCATGTCATCACACAGCTCAAGGCAACTTCCAACTCCTGGGCTTAGGCGGTTCTCCTGCCTCAGCCTTCTGAGTAGCTGGGACTACCGGCACCCGCACAACGCCCAACCATTTTTCTGTTTTGCAGGTCAGCCGAGGCTGGGTTTGAACCCGCCACCTTCCGTATATGGGGCCAGCGCCCTACTCGATGAGCCACAGGCTCTGCCCTTCTGTGTCTTCTTTAAGAAATATTTGTCAAACTCAAAATCAGAGGGTATTTTCCTTGTTTTTCCTAGAAACTTAATTGCTTTAGTTGCAAATTGAGATTTAGTATCTATCTCAAACTATTATTAATTTTTTCTTTTTCAGAAAGAGTGTCACTCTGGGTAGAGTGCTGTGGCATCATCTTAGCTCACACCAACTTCAATCTGTTGGGCTCAGGCTTCCCCAATAACTGGGACTACAGGTGCCCACCATGACGCCTGGCTAGTTTTTCTATTTTTAGTAGATACGAGGCCTTACTCTTGCTCAGCCTGGTCTCGAATTCCTGAGCTCAAGCAATCTACCTGCCTTGGCCTCCCAGAGTGCTAGGCTTACAGATGTGAGCCACTGCGCCCAGCCTCAAATTAACTTTTGTGTAAATTGACAGGTACAAAGTTTTTTTTTTCTTGTGGATATTCAACTTATCAAGTCGTTTTATTAAAAATACTAACCTGGGCGGCGCCTGTGGCTCATCAAGTAGGGCCCCGGCCCCATATACCAAGGGTGGTGGGTTCAAACCCGGCCTTGGCCGAACTGCAAAACAGAAAAACAGCTGGGCGTTGTGGCTGGCGCCTGTAGTCCCAGCTACTCGGGAGGCTGAGGCAAGAGAATCGCCTAAGCCCAGGAGTTGGAGGTTGCTGTGAGCTGTGCGACGCCATAGCACTCTACCGAGGGCGATAAGTGAGACTCTGTCTCTACACAAAAAATAATAAAAATAAAAATAAATACTAACCTTACCACAACGTATCGTAGGGATGCCACTATTTAAATCATGTGAACATATATGTGTTGTGTTTCTGTATTCTCTATTCTTTTGCATTCATGTTTCTATATTGCAGTCAACACTGCATTGTTTTTACTGTAGTTTTCTATAAGTATGATAGTACAGACCTATAATTTTATTTTTCAGGATTATCATAGCTATTCTAGGGTCTTTGCATTTTCATATAAATATTAAAATCAGGAAGACTTCTAAGTTGGGTTGGAAGAAGCTCTGGTACTTTTTAGTCCTATATTCCTTTCTGTTTAATAAAATCCTATCTTGGCCGGGCGTGGTGGCTCTCGCCTGTATTCCCAGCGCTGTGGGAGGCCGAGGCAGGTGGATTTCCAGTGCTCACAGAGTTTGAGACCAGCATAAGCATGAGTGCACCAGAGTAAAAGACCCCATCTCTACCACCAGGAAAGAACACCGCCGGGCTTGTGGCAGGCGCCTGTAATCCCAGCTACTTGGGCGGCAAATGGCCCGCGAATCATTACAAGGAAGGACAATGGAAAAACAAACAAACAAACAACAACAAAAAAAAAAAAAACAAGGAAACTAAGAAAAGTAAAAGCCAGCTGAAATTTTTTTTTTTTTTTTTTTTTGTGACAGCGCCTCAAGCTGTCACCCTGGATAGAGAGCTGTGGCATCACAGCTCACAGCAACCTCCAATTCCTGGCCTCAAGCGAGTCTCCTGCCTCTGCCTCCCAAGTAGCTGGGACCACAGGCGCCCGCCACAACGCCCGGCCATTTTTTGGTTGCAGCTGTCGTTGTTGTTTGGCGGGCCC
>CAUYRH010101877.1:0-26913 GCA_963574655.1 Perodicticus potto | reverse complement strand
AGCAACTACTGATGTCATAAAGAGCCTGAGAAACCCAGGTAAGTGTCACTCTCCAACTATAAGGGTGATCTGTTAAAAATACTCACATTCTTCTTAGCAAAGTATCTCAAGAATGGAAGAAAAAATATCCAATGTACTCAGCCCTACTATGAAGCTAATTTATAGCTTTCATATGAAGGCTATAACCCAATTATAGCACAAGAATATGGGGAAAGGGGCAAGGGAGGGGAGGAGAGAGGGAAGGATGGGTGGAGAGAGGGTAAATGGTGGGATCACACTTATGGTGCATCTTAAAAGGGTACAGGTCGGAAACTTACTAAATGCAGAATACAAATGTTTTCATACAATAAGCAAGAAAATTCCATGAAGGTTATGTCAAACAGTTGAATGAAAATATTTCAGATTGTATATGAAGCCAGGACATTGTACCCCATGATTGCACTAATGTACACAGCTATGATTCAATTAAAAAAAAAATACTCTGTCTCCAAAAGATGTTCCATAGAAAATTTAAAGTATGAACTGTGGTCACTAAGTGATTCTGAAAAGAAAAAAATGAAGGGTTTCAATGTCTCCTTCTACACTTTACCAGGAACTGAAAATTCGGGTTAGTGTTAAGAACTTTCTCAGCCCTGAACCCTCCCAACACACAAATACCCATAAACAACTGACAGCAATGTCATAAATGAATAATTCAAATGGATGAAGCTACTTCAAGTCAATTTATATTTCCATCAAAGCATAATAATTTTCTTAGAGATTCTATATCCAACGTAAAGGAATCAATCCACCTTGTCAAACTCTGACCTTCAGAAGACAAAATCAAAGCAGTATCTGATCATCCCAGAATTGATAAAGTGCTGTAAAATAAAGCTTGTCTATAAATGCACTGAGTCACTTAAATAAAAAGCAATATGTTTCACTTCTTCAGCTATATAAATATAGATATGTATATATAAAAACAAGCATCATCCCACATCCACATATATATGGCATGTGCGCACGGGGGGATCGATGATGTTTATAGATGTCTATATGTATTTATATAGAGATATACATAGGCTCCCAAGCAAAATGTTCGTTGTTTTTAAATTCTCTGATTTTTGTTGGTAACAGTTATTTCTTGTTAACCACATAGTAAATATGAGACTATCACATTATGTAAACCATGCGAAGCTGATTGAGTTACATTTTTTTTTTCCTGAAGAACATATTCTGTGAATTTATAAATGAAGACGCAACTTTTGAATGGGAGCAGACAGCTTTATTTATGAGGAAAGAACTGGTTAAAGAAAATGTGGTCATACAGAAAGAGCAACGGGCAGGTTAAGGAGAATACGAGGAGAAAGTTTTCTCCATTCATTAGGCAGGAAAGAACTATACCATAATCTTCTGACACTGTTCCAGAGTTTTATTCCTATTACGAGTTAACCATAAAATTTATATAAAAACATTTCACTCTGAAATCAGTGCTACTCAAGCCACTACAGATTTGTGCCATTTCTTCATTCAGCCTGTTCTTCACAATTCAGTCAAATTACCCAGTTTGTTAAATATCCACGCCTTGGTATCTTTTCCTTTCCTCAAATTTCTTATTTAGCATTTGTGCTTCGTCTTAGTGACAAGGCAGAGTGGGTCAGAAAAATGGTGACATTCCTATCAATCAGCATTGCTACTTACTAGGAATTCTGGAAGTGAGTTATTTGGAGTGACTGAAACAGCTGGTTAACAATTTTCCCCATGAAACAAAAATAAACGGAATTATCATTTCCTAACAATAGATGATAACATCATGTGAAAAATATTACAAATCAGATTCAAATAGGGGAGGGACTATTTCTACTATGAAAATAACTCTTGAAATGGTTACAGAAATAAAAAGTAATGAATTTATTACCTTAAAAGCCTGTTATGTAAATGTAATCTTCTACCTTCTAGTAAAGAGTTAACACTTTGATTTACATTTCATACATTGCGATGACCTTACATACAGATTGACAATAAGCCTCTTTACAGCTTTGCAACACTAAAAGCAAACTGTGAAGTCAAATCTCACCATGTAAAACCTCCTTTCTCCCCTGTTTTTCCTCTCTACTTTATCCTCCCAAGAAAATCACACCAGAACTGCTGGCATACTCTCATCTCTAATTGACTGAGAAAGGTCATCTGCCTTTGCTAGGGCACACAGCACTGCCCTAAAAGATACAGGGTATTTTAATAACCTTGTTACCCTGGATAAAATAAACCATACATGGCACCTTTGATACACAGTTTATAACAACAACACATCTAGATAGAAAATTTTCTTAACATATGAGGCATCAGGATACTGTCATCTTCTTTAAAATCTTATTTTTAAAGGAAATTTCTAGAAGGCTGCCTACTGGAAGACCGCTGCCCTCCTGCACCAGTGAGGTTGGGTGTGTGGCTTAAACAGCACACATTGCATTTATCTGCCGGTAGACTTGACGAGAACCATCCTTCAGCAGGTGAATGAAAACTACCCCCACAGCTGGGGAAACAAAGGTTGGGTTTTAGAACCTAGAAGCTCAGAGGAGACACAGTGGGGGAACAAACAACAGCAAACTAACTGGTGCTGGTATCTCTAATGACACTGACTTTAGGAATGTGGGGAAAAAAAATGAAAACCAGAAAAAGCTGTGGCTACCAGAGTGAGAACAAGAACAGAAAGGGTAAAGTGCCTTTCTCCCCTACCTGACCACTCTTCCTCTAGCGCCTCCTATTGGTAGAGGCCAACTTGGAGGCCAGCCTGGAACAGAGTCAATATAGTTTGCTTCACTGTCATACAGAACACAGAAAGGCAGGTCTGGACCTTGCTAAAATTCAACCTGTTAAAAAGTATGTCATGAGAAAAAAGCCTACATAAAATACAGTTATTTACTCATGATTCAGAGGGAAACGAGACTTTGAAAACCATTTTCACTCTACAAAACAATGCATCACATTCCACAGATACATAAGATTGAATATCTCTAAGAAGTAGGTGCCAAAACAAAAGAGTTGGGACAACATATAAAGGCAGACGGATGTAATAGGAAATATTGCAAGAAAACTAAAAATGCATTAACAAAATTAAAACCCACATAAAACTGTAGAAAATGTATCAGTGACATAGATGATAAACTTGAAAAGTTCTTCAGAATACAAAGAAAAACAACAAGAGACAATAAAAGAGAGATTAGCCAAGTCCAAAGATGAAAATATAATCTTTCATAAAACACATACTCATCATGAATCATTTATGCATGAGAAATAACAGAAATAGTAATTTGCAGAAGTGTATCTTCTGAGGTTCAAAAAAGATGTAGGTAAGTAAAAAGTTTAAAAACTAAAACCTAAATTAGCATATGCATTATAGAAAATAAGCCTTATTTTTTAACTATTTCAAATATGAGAATAAATTTCATTATAGATATTTTTTAAAAATCTAAAATATCATTTATTTACACACAAAGATTGTAAGAAATTTTAAGACACAGAAACTATACTATTTCTTTATTTGCCACACTTCAAAACTAGAAATCAGTTATGAAAAATTTAAAAGGAAAAACTGATAATCTCTTTAAAATTTAAATGAGAATTCAAGTTAGTTATTGCTTTTCGAGGGAAGAAAACTAAAAAATAACGTCAAAAACTAATAATAATGAGAATATTACATATCAACAAAACATATGGAATGTAGCCAAATTATAGTGTGACATAAATTCATGATCTGGAAAATAAAGAGTGAAATAATTTAACCAAACTGTCAATTCAAGAAGAATGACTTCTATACAACAGAGGTAAAAAAAAACAAAGAAATCATAAATTTTTAATTAATTAGAAAACAGAAAAACAGAAATAGTTAAATAAATCCAAGACACTCTAAATTACACATTTCTGACAGATCTTATCCCTTTTTTTAAAAATGCAAACATAAAACCATATATATATATATACACATAAAAACAATAAATAGGAGTTAATTTAAACACATAGTTTAAATTATGTACGTATGTACCTGTGTGTATGTATAAACACTACCAGGGAATACAATCAACTATTACAGAGGTTAAAATAAAGAAATAATTTTTGATTTCACTTTTTTATTTTTCAGTATTTACAAAATGCTTCCTAACATACCTGTATCCCCTTTAATAAAGAAAATTTTACTTTTGAAAAAAAATAGCCCAAGGAGAAAGAATTCTGTAATTTTCACACCAAATTACAAAATTTTAATTCACATAAAATTAAAATAAGAAATATCATTAATATTCCAATTATTGTAGGATTATAACTAAGGGCCAAGATTTTTTTTCATGAAACTACCTGAAAATTTACACTTAAATGTTCACTGAAAAATTCAAAAGACGACATTGAAATCAATCTTTCTAACATCCAGATTTAATAATTTTTGATGTTTACAGAGAAAAGGTCAGGCATGTTATTCTGCTGCCTCTACCGTGTGAAGGAGACCATGACATCAAATTGTGTGTCGAGAAGACACATAACTAGTTTTCTTTGTAAAAATGTGTAGAACAGGCATCTCTTCTCCCACATCATGTTTTGCTGGTCAAGAGTATTACTCTGCAAATTCAGACTTATTACCACTACCTAGTATTTATTAATAACTACCCCTGTAATCAAATCTCACATTTGTGCTGAGTGTAATATTCTTCAAAATGCTTTCATATGTATCGTCTAATTCAATTTTATAAAAACAACTACGAGTTAAGTGGGTCAGAAGTAGAATAATAGCATTCTTCAAACACTGCGCTTCCAACTGTATTTCACAGGAAACCAAAGACGTCTTGCTAATCATCTGTGGATTTCTTTAAATAATCTTTTCTTCAAGTGAGCTTTCTGAGGTTAGGAAGACTTGCCATTACACTTAAATATATCTGTTAGAATAAATCTGGTAAGTCCACATGAAAGTAAAAAGCCAGCCCCTTTCACTATAACAGGATAAAAATCTACCAATGAGGGACCATCACAAGTAGAAGAACCACCCCCTAGGCCAGATCTTACCTGGGTTTCACATACCCCATGCTCTACCCTGCCGGGCACATGGCAACCACAGAACAGAGAATAATTCCCATCTGCTGTGCTACTCTAAGTATCCCATTCAAGGACTAGTCTCTAAAAATTTAAGAATAAAAAGTAACCAAAGAACAGTGAACAATGGTCAATTATCTAATTAGCATTTCAAAAGACAGTGATAAAAAGGAGTAATACTCTGAGGTCCACAACGCGAATGAACAGCTGGGTGTGACAAGATCAGTTAATTAAGGCCTCAGAACTTTTCCAAGCCCCATCTCCCTTCACCTTTCTCACCCCTTCTTTGGCTCCCTTTTCCTGGGTCTTCCTCCACCTCTCCCTTTCTCCTTTCTGGTACATGTGTGCCTTTCTTCTAGATTTCCCCTCCCCTCATTCCTCTCTCATTCTAACCATTCTCTTGTCATCCCTGCAAAGCCAGCTTTCAGACTGCAGTGCATTCATTTCAAATCTCTCTTGGGTTTTCTAAAGTTTTTTATGTGCTTGGGTCAATTCTAAATCAAATAAGCTTGTATTTTAAATCTAAAAAATTATAATAGTAATACCACTCAATTAGAGGACATTTCATTTTATTTCCATGCAACATTTGATTTTTTTTCTGAAAGTCAATGACCCACCATGAAATATATATGTATATATTCTTCTGCTCATAATGGAGAAATTCCACATTCTAAATCAAAGGTCCTAATTCTTCAATTTCACTTTGCTAAAATTTTAATACTAGAGGAAAGTAGATTTGAGAGCCTTATTTGTAGTAGAAATCTGAAACACATTATCTTACTCTCCAAAACAAAATACCTATAATTAACCTTATTTTATAGATTTGAGAATGAGGCACAGTGAAGTTAAATAATTCATAAAGAACTGAGTTTCAATCAAACTCAGCTGTCTTTGACACCAGAGGCCAAAGAGGTTCCTCCTCTGTGCTACCTTCCTGTTAAAACACATGATTAAAAAGACTAAAACTAGTTCAATTAACCCAATTTCCACACCATTGGCCAAAAGCATGTACATGTAGTAAATGACCCTATTTATAAAGAGATGGAATAAGTCAGTTTATTTCTGCTTAGCCCTCAGCTCAAACCTGGATATGTTCTGGACGCCTCTGTAAGCTTCTCTCTCCAACGTCAAGGTTCCTGAACCACAGTTATCTGATCTAGGGTGCTGATGTCCTTTATAAATATTAAGCACTGACCTCATGTTGCCACTTAAAACAGTATAGTATCTCTATCAATTTATCAGCTATACAATACTTTTGAGTGTCATCAGCAGCTTTGCTCTGTCTTTGAAGTTCCAATGGACTCAACAATGAGTCTACAGAACCACAAAGAGAGAAATGTGCCCCGCTTCAGGAAACATGAACCAAAAGGGCACTGTACTGCACACACCACACTTGCCTCTCTAACGAGGGATCTGGCTGGTTGGGTAAAGATCACACTGCCTTCAATTTCACCTCCTACACCCTTTGAGGCCAGATTAGTCTGGGTAATTCTTTGTCCATGGAAGGCCGAAGGACTGATATCAGAAAATGTTCTACTCTACAGAAAGGCTAGAGATTTTCAAAATCCTTGCAGTGATCCTGAGAAAAGGCATTGTGAATCCTTACACCCCTTTCACTGCTCTGAATTGCTTGGAGGCTTTCAGATTCATTACAAACCCCAGGCTAAGGCTGGGACCACACCCCTCTGTAAACTGGATCCTGATCAATCAATTCTTCCATGGCAGTATGCACTAGCATTTGTTGTATCAAAGAATCTTCAAGACCCCGAAAAACTCCATGGACACTTTCCCCATAACATACAGGTGTATATATACACAAATAGGGACCCATCTCTCCATGAGCTCCAAGTCAAAACCCCTGCTCCAAGCTGAATCCAAAAAAGTTAGAACCAACCTCCCCAGGGTCTCTCAACAGATACATTTCAAACTAGAAGCCTTGGCACAGAAAACTGCACGCCTCCCAGACAAGTTTCCCCATAAAGTCGAGAGCAGAGAAGGCAAGTGAAAAAGTAACTGACCTCAGTCATCTGCCACCCCTGCCTACTGGGCCTGTAATGTCAACCCCAGAGGCACCTCACTCTCTTGTGAACCCTTAAAGGAGGTGTTGACCCCATAATGAACACCGTCTTCATGTAAAAGTCTACAAAACTACAATGGAAGGTTAACCACTGTGCTGATGAATCAAACAGGGGTTCAGTAAATCAGGGGAATAGATACCCAGAGGAACAGTGGCCACAATCTGGAGGGTCTCCATCCTATGACAAGGTCCACACATCACTGCTTTTCTCTCCCAAAAGAGAAGTTGTTCATATGACTATAAATGCATTCCTTCAATGAATGGGAAACACCGAGGCAGCATCCAGCAAATTCACATCCCTGGTTCTTCTATGGCCTATAAATATCGTGGATCATTGAAATTCATCCTTCTGGGTAGCTTGATGTAAATGCAACCAGGTGACGCTCCAAACACACAGAGACTTACTGTGTGAGGGTTTTCTTTTCCTCTAAATATTCAGGGTACCAGCAATTAAAAAGCATAACTCCATGCACATGCTAAGGAAGCAGTAAATACAGGCTCAGTGAATGAAATTATAGAAGGTATTGAAGAGAAGTTCTTTTTAGGAAACAGTCGTATATCCAACTTGAAAACCTAAGAATTTTTATAAATTGGCCTCCGCCGAGATTTTCAATCGCCAAGATAAAATTCAAATGGGTGAGCAACAACGAAAAGCTATGAAAAGTGGTCACAAATGTCTTTTCTGTTACAAAAAATGTTAAGTCTAGATTCAGCCTCAACTGAACTTAGCCTAAACTAATTAAGCTCCCCCAGACCACAGCCAATTTGGAAGAAAATATGAAGACATGGGAGAAAAAATATTTGTACCTACTTGAAGGCAACCTTGAAAACTATTTCGCTGAATCTTTAGAAATTTGTTACACAAAGGAAACCAAAGTGTAAGACCATATGATTCTCATTAACAGAGAATGAGAGAGTTAAAGTTGAAAAAAAAAAAAAAATCTGTAGCACAAAACAGTTTTTACTCCTACCACTGCGGTTTAGGGAAATGCTTTCTCCAATATCCGGAAGATGCGTGACATTCTCTACACACGGACAGAATGAATGCTTTGGAAGATGGCTATTGCTAGGATATTAGGTATTGAATGTGTGGCAAGTAATGTAGTGGGGGTAAGAAAATCAACTTCATTCAATAAAAAGAAAGTTTGTAACTTCCCCCTCCTATAACTTATACACATTCAGAAGCATCGCCATAATCCAATCTCTTCGTCTAGTGATGAGCTCAGAGTTATCCGTAATATACTACATACTTACTCGTACAGCCAATAAAATCTGGAAATACTGCGTAATTGAAATTTTATTCATAACAGCAACTATTCTTAAATGATTAGTAATGTTTAAATCTTCCTGAGTCCAAGATGTACTAAAAGCACATTTTTGACAAGATGTAAAAGGAAAAATATATTGAATCCACAATTTTGGATGATCTGTTGCACAGCTAATGATCCAGAATCCACAGAAACTCATCCACAGCAAAAAGACTACATATAACTGGCTAATGCATCGGGAGCATTAAAAGAAAACTGACCTAAGCTAAATTTCTCCAAGAAATTTGTATCTCCTTACTCACTTGGCTCTAAATTCCAAAAAGAATATGAATCAGTAGTGTATTGTTTGTTGTTTCCAATGTCTTTCTCATTGTTTACATTTCTTTCTTTTTATTCTGAGGTCCTTGTAAAAGCTCACGCTTAACTACAAACCTCCTCCTAAAAAGCCACCTCTTTATAGAAAGTATGAGACATTCAAAACTAAAATACCTTATTCTTTAGAGATGTTTAATTTTGACACTGGTAAAATATTTAGCTTCCTCAACTCTAGGAGAGCTAGAGTTTAGACTTTCTCAGCATCCCAGGAGTAAACAGTGCTATCTTTCATTTTTACTGTGACATCTCATCCTCAGAGAAATACAGTGTGAATCATTTTAGTCCCTGACTTCTTCCTCTACAGGCAAAGAAACAGGGTTAGAGACAGAGGTGGCAACGAAGACAGAAGAGAGAAAGGGGGGATGCGACTGGGGCCCCAGCCACTGCAAAGCCTAATTATTAGTCCTCACTAGTTATGCCACATAATCCAATTAGTTATAGCACAAGATTTCTTTTTAAAATAAAAGGAACACTATAGTTAGCATTTATTGTTTTAGATCAATTTTCAAGGCAATCTCACCTAGATTTACTTCCTGCTGAGCTAAATCTCTGCAGGGACTCCGTGAGTAAAATTATCGCTGACATTAGGAAGGAAAAACACTAACAACTCTGTGATGGCTACAGCAACACATTTCGAAAGGGAAGTGAATTGCCAATGTTTACTCTTGAAGGCAGAGAAGGGAGCCTGTCACTAGTTCAGCATGCTGGGGGGGAGGATAGCAACATTTTAAACATCTAGAACATTACAAAGCCCTCGATGTGGCCGTTTCTGCAGGGGATTTCTTTAACACTCTTTTCTGACACCTATCCTAGAAGTCAGACTTACAAAAGAGCCTATCCACAGTTTCGGGTTGCCAAGCACCCAGGCAGGGAGACTGCTATTTCTGAGATATCACATTAATCTCTGAAGAACAAAAGGTTCAAACCTGACTACTCCAAGAATAGCAGACACCAGGCAGCAGCTCGCGAAGGAGGGAACCGGTTAGTGCAACTGCGAGTAAGAAGCAAGAAACTTTGTCATGATCACATATTAAGTCGCTTTTGCATCTACTACCATACAAAAACTGAGTGGGAAATTGTGCAGGTCTGTACAAAGAAGGCAAGCTATGGAAAATGGGAAGAAAACAGGTGATGGGAAAGAGAAAGTCTCTTCTGAATCAAAACGACACCGTGCGTTTGGCTCCATGCACTCCGGGTTTATTTGCACACTCTTTTTAGAAAGGGGGGGGATCCGAAGCGGATGAAAGAGTTATTTATGAACAGACGGGACACCAGGATGGGGTGGTAAGAAAGCTATGGAGGAGTGTCTGGACTTGTGGATAAAGGAAGAAGCAGACATATGGGGAAATCTATATAGAAGGAAAAGAGAGAGTTAAGAAGAGGCTAAAACAGGCAGATGGCTGGATGGTAAAGGAAGAGCACTGTGCGGGGGCTCTGAAGACAAGGAGGTGGCCCTGGGAGGGGGAAGTAGCTAAGGGGGGTGTAAAAGGGTCAGGAGGTGACTGCCTGGAAAGTTGTTTTCTTTTTTTTTTTTTTTTGAAAGTTGCAAAAATTAGATATGGATAAAAATATTTTTAATATATTTAAAAGCCAGGAGGAAAGAAAATGAGATAAATGAGATAAAATGAGAAAGAAAGCACTTTAAAAAATACATGAAAAACGGTGTTCACAATAAACAGCAAACATTTCTGACAGAGATGTGAAGAAATTATAAATAATGAAAACTAAAGATGTAGGAAGGGTTCCCTTGAAACAGACATTCTATGAAACTACCACTAGACAGTAAGTGATTCTCCCTGGTAAACGCCTTTGAATGTGTTCCTGAGACACAGGAGGCATTTTCTGGGCCACGAGAATATCTGCTATGTAAGTTTCTCATAACACCCTTCGCGATGGATAAGTGGGTGCTTCCAGCTCTGAAGAAGGCAGGGATAAAGATTAATTTAAAGGTGCTATAGAGATTATAAATATTTATATTCCCAATATTTACCACTATGATTGACATAAAGAAAAAACTCAGTGAGCAGAGAATGGATGGGGAACAACTAAAAGTTACTGTGTGAATGCCAAGAAAGGTACCAAAATGGAAGCACAGAATATCCATACACACAAACCTGTGTACTCTACACACACATTAAGATAATTTTTCTACCTATACTGTTGTATAGAGTAGTAATATATTACTATTAATATTCATCAAAGTGCTGTGATAAAACATTCCACAATTTAATATTCCCGTCCATCACGTGAATGACTCAAGTCTCCATAGGATGGCTCAAAATAGCAATAAAGCCTAAAAACATTGTAAAGATTGCTTGGGCATGTTCCTCTTTCCAAGATTTATCACACAGGTCATTTGTTAAGAAGAAAATCCTCTTGAGACAATGAACACGGACATACTTTGTTTAGTCTGATAAACATCAGCCGTGGCCAATCAATATCACACTCAAGCATAGTGAATATCTGTTTAGAAAAGAAAATTTTGTTTCCACTCCCTGTTTAAAATGAAAACAGCTGTCAAAATATAAAACTTGCTTAGAAGGCAAATGTACCGAATTTGTATTTCATTGAACAGTTAGGGTTTGCCACCAATGAATGGTCAGATTTCACCAAGGAAAGTTAGACTTTCTCCCATTAACACATTCCAACAAAGACGAAAGTGATTAAAAGTGAGGACAGGGTCATTGTTTTCAGCCACATGCGATCTGCACACCTTGGGTCCACAGTATTATTTTCAGAAGGGAATCACCTAGCTTGTATGTACTTCATGAAGTGCATCTTCAATGCACAATCATCACATCTATGATGTCATTAAAGAAAGATTAAACAGTTATTCACTTCCATCACGCCATCATTATCAACACACCAGGGCTAGATCTCCGATTCTAAACCTCGGGTGCCAAGTCACACTGAACTTCTAAGAAGCTGTTGAGGAGGCTCTTAGTGGTTCTTCCAAATCAATACCCCCAAATTTAAAGTGAGAGGACAAGGAAATAATTTCTTTTGGAGGGCTAATGGCCAAGGAAAGCAAAAAAAAATAGTAAGATAGAAAACCATAGTATGACACCTCTGACAAGGATTGTTGGACCCTTCATAAAGATTTGTCCACTTCTCTCATTAGTTTGATGTACTCAGAATATAAACAACAGCAATGTCAGATCACAGCTAGGCCATGCCCACTGCAAGCCTGGAAAAGAGGCAACTATAGCTCAGAGGATGGTCCCATCTAAGACCCTTTGGATCCTAAAGTTCTATAATTCCATTTATAAGCACTGAGTTCTACTTTGAAAAGGTGATCCCTGTCCCCTCAGTCCTTGAAAGAGTCCACGGAAATGCCATCCCTTCCTTGGATTCTGCACGTGGCTAGTGGGCAGAGCTCCAAATTCTACTTTAGTTTTCATCCACACCAACCAGTAAATATGTCTCCAAAACCCACCTGCCTTAACTTGCCTATTGATAAAATGGAGATAGAACAGCTGCCTTCTTATAGGGATGTAAGTAAAGATAAAAGATGGAAAAATATGAATCACTGCAAAAACAGCAAACATGTCCCCTGCATGTTCCCATCCTGCCCTGCTACTTCTATCAAGTGACATAATGAACAAAATGCGGTGTAAAACGAAACACCGCAGGACTACATGTCTAACTATCTTTAATATACTCCATGTTCAAAAATAAAACAAGAAACACCCCTGATTAAAGACTGCCAATCAACCACCCCAATAAAAGCTGCACACAAGACCAGCCTCCCAGGGAGCGTGCCGCTGCAGGGCATGCGACCCCCCATCATTATTAAATGCAGGCTCAGGTAAAGCACTCTGGCTTCTATCAAAGAGCACATCAAAGAGCAAATCTGTACCCTCACATGTTTAGAATTGCTGTAAAACCTGAAAATGCAAGATCAATGCGACAGACCATAGGGACCCATAAAGCCCAGAGGAAATCAGGCAGGGCAGGGTCCACCTGGCTAACGTTATCCTGCGAGGGTGCAGTCTGTGGGCACAGACACAGCTGGACCCCATTAGTCTCCCCAGCTGCTCTCAAGATCACCTTGCAGTCTCAGCCCCCCAAAAGCTGAAAGTCTGAGCTGGAAATTCATGAGAAAGGATCTTCGAAATTTAAGTTTCCGAGATCGCCCCCAACTCTTACTGACTTTTTTCAGAAGATGCCACAAAAAATGTTAACTATGGATTTCCATGGGGCAACATCTAGCCTCCTTCCAACACACAGAAACGGTGACAATTAATAAAATCCGTCTCGTACTGATCATTTTCTAATGCCCACGTGAGGTATCCGATGGCTCTTTTCCTCGCCACGTTTCCGTGCTGGTCCTCCACGTTCCCTGCTTCTCAACGTCTCAGGTCTCCTTCCTTTGCTCTTTTCTTTTAACAAAATATTTGCTGTGCGCCTTCGCTGTGCCAGGCACCGAAGAAGAGGCACAGGTTGAGTATCCCTTAAGAGAAATCCGAAATGCCAAGGACCAGGAATGTGTTGAATTACAGATTTCTTTGTTGATTTTGGAAGAATCTGCACACACATGAAGAGACATGTTGGGGATGAGGCCCAAGTCAACACAAAGTTCATTTATGTTTCCTATATACCTTCGACGCGTAGCCCGGAGGTCCTTTTACACAATATTTTTTATAATTCTGTGCATGAAGCAGTTTGCAGTGACCCATCTGAAGCAAAGGCACTCCTATCTCAATGCCGGTGATTTGGGAGCATTTGGGACGCTCAACCTGTAATGCTGAAGACCAGACATTCATGGAACTGACACAGGTGATGGGAAGAAGAAGGCAGAGATGCCCAGAAACCAATGCACGAATAGGGCCAGTAGATAAGTAAGTGCCACAGAGAAAAATACAGCAAGAAAGGTCACTGCGGACACTTCCCTGGGAGGGGACCCTGGGGAATGGCAGTGTCTCTACAGAAGGACGGGAGACTCACTCACCTCCCACTCGTGGAAAGAGAAAGCTTAGAGCTTTCTGTCCCCTAGAATGCCCACCCAGACTTCTTCACTGTCGACAAAGACAGACACAGTAAGAGATGAGACTTAAAGGTTAGGGGGTTCCTTATTTTCCTTCCCAGCTAACTTACAGCTCTTTGCACACAAAAATCAAGACCATTCTCAAATGCAATCGAAATTTCAGTTTAAACCCGCCCTCCGCTCAGGTCTGCTATGTTCCTGTGAGCACAGAAATCGAACAACACGGAGGTGAAGGAGTGAAAGACAACTAACAGTGAGCACCCGTCCTACACCCAGGGGACGTATGTCACCCTTCCTCACAGCAGCAAACATACACCAGGAATTCTTGTCATCTCCGTAGAGATGAGGACACTGCGGTCCTGGTTCCTCTCTTCATGCCTCTCCCAGCTGCTCAGAAAGGTGCATCAGAGGTAAGACATTCTGGCTCAACTCCAGGATTATATCCTATGATGAGATTACAGGAGAAACTCTATTCCTAATAATCAGCTGCCAATAGTCTCCGCGTAAGAACTTCAGGCTTGGGGATCTTCTTGTTTCCTGCTTCACAGTGTGATCTCTAGTGACCTTGACTGAGGAGTCAGCAAACTCTTACCGGGGCCTCAGCACATGAAGATACAAGGTTCTGCCATAAACTGTCGAGGCAGAAAAACCTCAGCAGTCTATAATGAATTCAAATTCTGCCCGACAATGGAAAAATAAAAACTATTCTTGGCATACTGAAGTACAAACAGCAGAAAAGGAAAATCTAAGCCTCGATTTTCAGAACTCCTATATTAGAAGCAAAAAACAGTACAAATTCTTTTCCTGATTATTATAAGGAAGAAAGAAAATTATAATACTACCAACAATTTAAAATTAGGTTTCTTACTCTTCATTGTCTGTGAACCTTCCTAGATCAGTTGAGAAAAGTGGCAATAAAATATATTTTTTTCTTGAAGGCAAACCCTAAAACAGAGAGCAAAATCATCTCTTTTTTTTGCCAAAGGCACACACTAATTGAAGCAGAAATAAAACGTGAAATAGAAAAGAGATAAAAATACAAAGTTACTCCTTGGTCCAATTAATAGGTAGAGAGTTAAACAAATTATCAGTTGAAGGCAGCCTCTGAGTTTCAGCATTAAAAATCAGAAGTAAAATGGCTGTAAAACAACATGCACCTGGTTTCGATAGTGGAATATACAACAATTTCAAGAAAGTAATATTTTACATCTGGAAACAGTCCAATGACAAATGAGAACAAACCAGTAAATCCATAAAGGGATCTTAGTAAAGCTTTTATTTTTTTTTTTAAAGGTGTTTCCATTTTCGCAACCTAAGACTTATTTTATATAAAACTGTACTTTTTAGCAGACTAATCTTGCCCTTATATAAAATAACTACTGTTGCATTATTTCTCACTATTCCGGTTTCAAACACTCCCCAGACTTCAAAGTTGTGGAACCCTCATTAGCAAATGAACAGAAATATATCGATGCTAATATTTTGTTAAGTTTTTCACACGTAGTATCATGATCCTCAAAGCCTTCAGAGAACACGGAAACTACTAATAAGTCAATTTCTTTCCTACTGTGAAGTACAAAAAATCATTCTCAAAAGTTCTAGCAACTCAACTCCTCCAATATTCAAACATGCATATTTCACAATAGTACGGGTTGAGGTAGGAGGAGAAACTGTGAGCTCTTTAAAACCTCTTTCACCTGCAGGCCAGAAAGCCAAAGCTCTATAGGCACAAGTCTGAAAAAGAACACAGTTAAAGTTAATACAATTACAGTAACCTAGTGCCACCTGAGAAATACAATGACTTTCAAAAACTAGTGACTTTTGAAAACATAACTGCAATCAACACAATTATTCAGAAAATACAAAATGTACAGTTCTTAGAATACCGCCCCAATATAGAAGACATTCGGAGAAGGCTGCATTCAAGTCATATTAGCAGAACTACCACACAACAGCTTTGCAAAGACTGTGGCTAAATAAACAAATGTTTTAAAATTTCTGGAAAGTTTACACTCTTGAGTTGCATTTCAGGTACAAGTGAAGTAATCTGCACAAAGAACATTCTTTCTCTGGACATGTTTTTTTTAAGTATTATGGGAGACTTTAAATGTTCTTTAAATGTTCTTTAAAGTCTCCCATAACACTTTTCAAAAAAGCTTCCAGTTTCCAACTGGAAAGCCTTTATTTAAAAAGCAAACTATTATTTTACCAATATTTGGAAAAACTGAAAACAATCGTTCTAGCATTCTGGCCTCAGTACTTTTTTTTCTCAATCATTTCCTTCCCCTTTTGTCCAGCTTTTAGAATTCTGCACTGTTAATGATGAGATTCTCATTCCTATAAAACAGAATAAAATGTGTGTGCTCAAGTGGGTTGAGGAGAGGGTCTCTACGTTAGTTGCAGCGGTCATTGATTTTAAGAATTCAAAAAAGTTTCCGTAATTGAGAAGCTGTTTGTGGAAGGCCTAGTGGGCATTTTGTCACTTCCAAGACAAGTTATTGAAGTCTAGGCCCGTCCTGTATAAGCAATCCCACCTCCCCTCTCTCAGTCTATGGGACTTGACACAGGAATGAGACGCAGATTTTTAATTCAGGAGCGAACACACTCCTCTGTACTACCTGCCAAGTGATCCAGGTAAGGTGGTCGTCCTGGTCATTGGTCCTTACTCTGTATTTAGAGTACATACATGTGTCTTCAGTTCAAATCAAAAGAAAAAAAAAGGGCAAAGGTGTTAGGAGTGGCTTTGTTGCCACTGGCCCGTTGAATTTGCATTGCTGGGAAAGGAGTATGCTATCATTTCCCTCTGCTTTGCCTCACAGATGTCTACAATAAAATCAATGTGAAATGCATTCTTGAGGGTTTTACAGCCCAGCTACAATAATACCAAATGTAGCCCTAAAAGTATAGTCCGCCAGTTCCCCCAAAAGACAAACTAAATAAAGTAAGTCTTGATTACGCTCCTAGACTTTCTCACTGGTTGGGGATATTTTTCCTATCCAATAGGGGCATGATCAGTTCAAGGCTCTCTTTCTAAGTAGATTAATATTCATCTTTACCATCTGATTATATTTAAAACACGTTCTAACAAAGAAGTCTGATTATACACTACAGTTGGGGGTTGAGCCAAGAGACTCCACAGTAGGAAAAATTTTAAAAGATTTCTTCAGTATCTGGAAGAGACCCAGCACTAAGGTGACAATCCAGGTCCACCCAAGTCTAAGAGGTTTCCTAGAACAACTGACTTTAGCTTCCGGCATCCTACTGATATACTAATGCCTTACCCTAAATATAAAACTGAAAAGGAACCAACAGAACAATCACAACAATGTTACACATATCTCATGGAGTGATCCTTTAGAAAACAGCAGATACAAGGATGGACAAAAAATTACTTTCCTGGATCTTCTCTAGATGATTATAAACTCTATCTCAAAAAAATGTAAAAGGAGAGTTCTGAGATGAAATGAAAAAATAAAGGTCAAGGAGCCCATTGCACATTACATTCAGAAAAAGAAAGCAAATATCCACATAATAATTGATCCTAGAAATGAGTATGCACACATACACCGATGCACACAAAATCCTGGATACAAGATGATAATGAGAAAAAAGTTAAATACATAACCCAACGCTAAAGAAATACAATTCCCAAATGCCCATAGGGAATTCACTGCCAGAGCAAAATTCACATAACTAGAAACATCAGCAGATCTATGGGCCCTAAGGGATAGGGACTGGAGTTTTAACACCCACAGAGGCACAATCCTAAGACCTGTGCACACAGCAAACCTTTTAGAAAGGCTACTGACTCTATGTCATTATTTCAGGGAAGTGGCGAGAAAACAATCTGGCAAGGGTTCTGGGGGGCAAAGAAAGAGTTTGTCTATGAGTAATCAACCCTCTCAACTTTTTCCATATGCAACTGCAGAATCTAAATTTATACTATTTGCACAGTTTGGCAACCACAAGCCATAAAAATTAATACAAAAACTAATGCCAGACCAGTGAAATTCCTGAGAAACTGACAGAACCTAACATAAAACCACTTTGTAACAACTGTCCCACAACGCAGAGCACATCAAGAAAATAAATACCCCAGATGAAGATGAAGTCACAATCAAAAATTAAAAACACACATAAACTTCTTTACTGTGGGTAAATCAGTAGTCACACAAAAAAGGATTAGCACTCTATGATCTTGACTAATAGAATAATTTGAAAGAGACTAGAAAGATGACTGTATTTAAAATGTTAATACAGACAAAAGAAGGAACAGAAATCGTAATGAAAGGACAAGTCTGAAATGGCACTAAACAGAACATCAACAAATTAAAAATACAGGCATTGCAATATGAAACACAGCTTGGATTAAACCACAGATTAGACACACTGAAAGCTAATTTAAGTGAAAAATAGATCAGAAGAAATTACACAGAAATCATTCACTCAACAAACACTGTCCATTATAGGTCACTCTTACAAATACTTGTTATATACTATTTAACAAAGACTTTTGTCCTCATAGTTTATACTCTAATGAATGAAACAGAGAGGCAGAAAAGATGGAAAATGTAAAATAGATTTAAAGGGGAATAATATAGAATGAAAAGTTAAAAAACTTTCTAATACGAGTTTCATAAAGGAAATATAGAGAGAATAAGGAAGAAGCAATCTACAAAAATCAGTTTAGAAGCTTTCAGAATTTCTGAAAGATAGGAAGTCAGCACACTGAAGAAGCAGAATGAATAAATTTAAAAATAGATGTAGACATATCACAGGAAATATGCCAAACCCTCAAAACAAAGTGAGTATCTTAAAGAATAGGAAAATTTTTTCACTAAGTAATTACGACATCTTATACAAATAAGAGTAAATGAACGTTCAATGTCTGCTCAATACAATTAATGTTAACACATGAACTTGATGACATCAACTTTGGTAGCTTACAAACATCTTTCCTTACTTGCGAGTTTTCAATACTGAGAAATATAATGGAGGTTTTTTTGTTTTTTTGTTTTTTAACCATGCTGTAAAATCTGATAGCATTCCCTCAGTTGACCTAGTCAAGAGTTAGTCATAATTTCTGAGGAATCATGAAAACCATGACTTATTATTACACATTTGCAACAAGTCAGAAATTTCTGTATGAACTCACTATTCTTCATCTAGGCACACAGCCATCTATAGCCAACAAATACTGTGTTCCTATTCCACAAGCATTAAGACAAAGACACGTAAAAGTCTCACAGTCAGGACAGCAAAGGAAATGGCACAAGTCCTATCTCACATCTATTACTTAACCAACAAACTAGTGTTTCTGTTTGTTCAAGATTTCTTCTTTGTTCAAAGGACTCCTCATTCATACTTTCCACTTCAAAACTTTAATCTCGCTATTCCTTTCAAAATCTAAATATGTTCCATATTAATTTTGTTCAAATTATTTGACTTGAGGAAAATATAATACAACAAAATGAAAAACACGTTTTAAGAATAAGACTTCCACCCCTGCTGTGTAACTGTAAAAAATATATCCTTTTCATATAGTGAATTCCATGGTATTACTCTTTGGAGACCACTGAATTAGAAAATACTGCCCTTTGAATAATGCAAAGATCCCCCTTTCCTTCTACTGCCATAAAGAGAGAAATTCCTAGACAGGTGTGGTGGCTCACACCTATAATCCTGGCACTCTGGGAGGCCGAGGAGGAAGGATCCCAGGAGCTCCTAAGTTCAAGATGAACTTGAGCAAGATATGAATGAGACTATTTCTACTAAAATAGAAAAAAAAGAAAAATGAACCAGGCCTTGTGGTGGGCACATGTAATCCCAGCTACTCAGGAGGCTGAGCCAGGAGGATCGCTTGGACCCAGAAGTTTGAGGTGGCTGTGAGGCTGACAGCATAGCACTCTAGCCCAGGTGACAAGAGTGAGACTATGTCTCTCTCTCACACACACACACACACACACAGAGAAATTGCTGCTAAATGCTTTTTTTCTCAGTTTCATTACACATTATTCTCTTTAACACGTTGCAAATTGCATTTTTAATGCAGTAATCACAATTTGAGGATTCCTTTTTTATATTATTCATGTGTTATACTAGTTCAGCTAATTTTTAATAATCAGAATCAATATAAATTAGGAAATCATCTCATTTTGACTTAACAGCCACAAAATATTTAAAAACACAGATACCTACAAGTATATTTTATATAGTAAGGACTTCTTATTTTGGATTTGAAAATTCTCAACATTAAATTTTCTTGCCGGAATAAAAATAATTTTAATGCAATCACACTAGATTTGAGCCCATTATTAAATTTGTCCTTTAGATTCTTACACATATTTTTAGCATATTTCAGATACAAACAAGCTATAGCAACATATTTTTCAGAAAAAAAGCAGTTACGTAATTTATAATAAAAATTTAGTTATAAAAGGTTAAGGAAGACAAGCTTATCCACCAGCACCTTCGCCACAAAACTAATAGTATCCTCACTGAGGAAAGGATGCAATTGTGACATTTTCAACGTGCTTCTTGGATCAAGTTGGATCATAACATGTTCATCCCTGATTACGAAGCCACACTCATCCCTTCAGTACTTAGTTATCTCTTCAGCTGATTCAAAATATCAAAGAAGAGAAGAGGACATTATTTAACATAGTTTAAAAAACCATTAAGTAATGACACTCACATACTTTTCCACCTATGCTTGACTAAGAACTAAGACCACGGTCAATCTAGATTTATATTTACCACCATAGCATCAACAACAACAAAAGAGAAAACAGAATGTAATTGGATGGAAGTGTTGCTAAGGAGATTCCCGTAAGACTATATTTGCATATGAAGAAAGTGTAAGTCCAAGTATTGTGCATATCCATAAATGTAAATGGATAAAATTTAGGTTTAAAAATGTGAATGCAGGAATATATGGTTTTACAACATTGCTCCCTTCAAAAAAGGTTCAGAAAAGACATCCTGAAAGTCTGTGACTATGGTGGCAAAGAAGAGTTTCTTTGTTCCTCTGAGTTTCTGTTTTCCATGAGGATAGTTTTCATAAATGCCATCAACTGAATATTGAATATGAATAGACTTTTATCTACACAGATTCTTAAAAGTTAATTTTCTTGCCTCATTTAAAATATCTTCTTCATGGTGTCGCAGAGTTGTAGGAATAGAAAGAAAATATCCACACAATAGCTGATCTTAAGAAATGAGTGTGCATACACACACACAAAATCCTAGATACAGGATAATAATGGGAAAAATGTTCAAAACATACCCAAACTCAAATTTCTCAAATTCCCAGGGGAATCCCTATATCGTTCATACTTAAAATGAACTTTTCTTCAACTTGGTTCGCAGATTTAAGGAAAAAAATCTGCAAACTTGCATACAAAATGCATTGTAAAAGAGATACACGTAAGTGTGGTAGTTAACCAAGAAAACAGGTTTCCTATTTACTACATGGATTTTAAAATTCAAAAAATAATTACCAGTGATGATTCTTTTATAGAGACAAGATAATCCAAAAATTAAAGATTTGCTTCTGATTCAATTTTCCGACCATTTACATTTTTACACTCCTACAGGTATATCAATGACCAATACACACACCCACACACACACACGCAATCTGCTATTCATTAGCACTCTTACCATGTTTGCACTAACTAAATACCTGTTTATACATTTATGAAGGCAAATCCAATGGAAAACTCATGACAACTATTAGCAACTCCATCACCATTTTATCTGGAAAATACATGTAGAGACACTCCACAGACATATTTTAAATTTACAGGTATAATTCATGATTTCATTAATTAGACATAACCTAAAACTCTTACGTTTTATAGTCAGTGGGGAACACACCCTGGTCATTTGGTGATAGGTACAAACAAACAAAAAACTCCCAAGCCAAGCACTGAACCAAGAGATTTGCCCATTATGTTCTCCTTTTATGCTCACAGTGACCAGACGATTCCCATTTTTCCAGAGGCTCCAAAAAGTTAAATTCTTTTGCACAACCGCATTCTAAATTAAAGGGAATGAAATGAAAACTTCTGTGACAGTGGAGACAGTTACATGGGCACTCTCATTACAACTACACTGGGGCGGCGCCTGTGGCTCATCCAGTAGGGCACCTGTGGCTCATGGAGTGGGGCGCCTGTAGCTCATCGAGTAGGGCACTGGCCCCATATACCAAAGGTGACAAGTTCAGACCCAGCCTCGGCCGAACTGCAAAACAAACAAACAAAAAAATAGCAGGGCATTGTGGCGGGTGCCTGTAGTCCCAGCTACTCGGGAGGCTGAGGCAAGAGAATCACCTAAGCCCAGGAGCTGGAGGTTGCTGTGAGCTGTGTGACACCACGGCACTCTACCGAGGGCGAAAAAATGAGACTCTGTCCCTACAAAAAAAAAAAAAAAAAAAACAATGACAACTCCCCTGGAGACAACAGAATAGAGAGGAAGGGCCCGTGTGGACTACAGGTTTGCACCCCAGATCCTACTTAGCACCCATGAGCTTTGGGGCAAGTTATTTAAATTCTCTGAGCCTCATTTTTCTTAGATGTAAAATGGGGGTAATGTTATCTACAAGGTTGGGAAGGCTGAAACGAGATTAGATGAACGAAGGCATCGCCCTGGCTAATGTCTGGTACATCACAGCACTCAACAAAGATAAGGTGTCGTCTTATCTCCCCTAACAAAAATGTCCTTTGACAGCCTACGAGAGAGTAGAATGCGCTCCTTTTCCATTAGAAAGCAGAAGAAATCAGGCACGGTCTGCATTCATCAAACTTGTCAAGCTGTTCAGCGTCCATTATTCTTTTTTATTATATTTAAGGCACTTAAAATAATCTCCCAGTGATTTATTCTCCTTTTAACTAGACACAGTAATTAGGATATCTTTTATGATATGGCAGAGTTTTCATTTCAGTCAAGGTGTGACTGTTTTAGAAAGCCACCATTCACCGAAGAATATTACAACCCAGAAACTAACTACTTTTATTCTCGTCTTGAATAGAAGCACAAACACAAAAATGAAGAGGATACGTGTGGAGTATTTCTATAGCTGAAAGACGAAAATGCTCAAGCGTGCACGAGCCAGTAATTCCCAAAATACCTTTCATGAACTGAAAAACAGATATGTATGTTGCCATGGCATTCGGCAAAATTAATACATTTGAAATTTGGATTATGTATGGAAGTTAAGTCTGGTTTTTTTTTTTATTTCCTTCCTATACGTTGGCATATACCCAGTAAAAAAAAGCATATATATATATTCCCCAGAAGGAAGAAGGAAGAACAGCAGAAAGTTCAGTATACATTCAGGCTCCCAAGTGAATGCAGAGATGACTGTTATTATTACTTGTCAAATAGAGGCCACCAATTCTGTTGAATACGCTGAGTACTAAATACACACGTAATAAGATTCCAGCCCCAGCTCAGTCATAAACTAGCTGCTTTAACCTTGAATAAGTATTCAATTTCTCCAGGATTCAACGGCCTCAAGGAAATGATAACTGCAGTGACAGTTTTTGTTGTGCACTTCCTGTGTGCAAGACCTGTTTTAAGGACGCTGTGTATGTTTCTTCTCTCGTTTAAATCCTCACAAGATCCTAGGACGCTGAGACGGAGTATCATCATCCCATTTTCAAAGAAAGGTGAATAAGGCCAAGAGAGATTGCACAACTTACTCTGGAGAGGATTCCCCCAGCCTGACAGATTGTTCTAACTTGTCTCTCAAACATGTAGATGGGATCAATTTGAACATCCCTCAGAGAAATAAAATCCCAAGATGCCATGATTTTTCTTTGGGGGACCTTTTAACATTCTTACTTCAATACATTATCTGTAAATTATCTCTCTGGCCACACTGTAAGTTTCTTAGGGTCAGTTACTAATTATTACACACGATTATAACCCAAATAAGGACCAAGCTCTGTGCGAATGTAAAAAGTACTCTGGATGGTTTGGAAGTAAATTCCTAAAGGCAGTGTCTGAATCCTTATGAGGCAGAAATTAATCCCCTGGCCCCCTATAGTCCATAATCTTTCTAACACTTTAGGGAAACCAACACACACACCTATTAATGAACTCAAAAGACAGGTGAAATCAAGCAGAAACTGAGAGAGGGCTGCACTCAGTGAGCTGATCTAACAGTTTTTTGATACCACTGATCTTAAGAATATGTCTGGAGTATTCCCACAGCAAGTAAATGAGATTACCTGCCTGTAGGGGTACCTCACGCACAGCCAGGTGTGACACCGGAGTGTGCACGCCACACAGGGTCAGAGGCAGGAAAAAGCAGTGACCGCAAGTAGGGATTTTAGAAAGAAACTGCTTTCGTTCACATTCTGCCTCAGCCAAAGGAAAACCCCAGGACTCTGGAAAAGTGATCTAGCCTACGCGTGCCTTATTTTCCTCATTTGCAAAGCAAGGATTTGTTTCTCAAAAAACAGGTATGAAAATGAAGCATTACTATACAGAATGGGCATAGAACTGAACCTGGTACCTAAGTGCCACCTAGTATTGACTATTATTAATATTCTATGTATGTATAGGTATACTTTACCTCCCTAGCCACACACATGCACATTTTTTGATTTATGACACAATAGTTTTGTCTTCTAGTTAAGCAACAGGTACCAAGGAAATAAGCCTTTGCTCTGAAATTCAGCACTCTGTTGTACCCTTCACTTTTTTATTCACCCATTCAGTGAAAAAATAATTAACTTCTCTGTGCCAGACAACATGCCAAGGGGTATAGACTTTAAAAAATAATTTCACTCAAAATTTAAGAGTTCTATTAGGCTGCCCATGACCTTCTACCAATTTCTGTTGGTTTTTTAAATCCAACATGACCTCCAACAGGTAGATTTGTCATTTTAAAACATACATGTTGAAACAGGATAACTATGAATTAAATGCTTAAAAGTAAAAAAGAATGAGCAGTTCCAACAGAGAAGATGTTTATTTGTAAAATCAATGATAAATCAATGTCTCCAAAAATAGCTTCATTTTAAGCATTCATAATAATAACAGAATGACCAGAAAAGAGGAAACTGCCAAGTTAAGTTGCCCTGAACTGTGTTTCTATTTGTTTTTCAAGACTAGGAAGGAGCCTTGAGATGGTAGAAAGAAAGATAAAGTTTAACTTTGAAAAGCTACAAATAAGCACTCCCCCCCCCACGACGAAGCAGATGACAACATGTTCCTATGATCAAGTATTAGCAACCAAAAGTAGGTGAGAAAAATAATAAATTTTCAGCTTTGAAGGTTGTAATAATATCACCATTATAATTCATCCCAATATATCAACACAGGCTTTACATTAACAGCCTTTCTTTCAAAAATAGACATAGCACCACCGTAACATTTCATATTTTCAGTGTTTGGAAAGAATGTCAGGGAAAGCTCCCAGCACGTGTTTCCATCAATCAGAGTAAGTGAAGGGGGGAGAAAACGGAGAGAAAGAAAGAACAGGGAACGAGAGTCACAGATCCGTGGGCTGGGGGACAGTTTGAGTCCCAGCTCCTGAGGAGAAACATTCTCTCCAGTTCCACGTCGATTCCAGACAGACTTCCAACAGCTGTTGAATCACCAGCACTTTAAAACAGACAGGGAGCTTTACTACAAATCCACTTTAGCAGTTTTTAAACTTCAAACACCTTATTTGCTAAAGCAAGGCAGGCGTTCCCTCCCATCTAAAAATGCACTTCAATGTAATTGCACTGCGCCTATTCTGTCTTATCACTGCTTTTTAAAATATGACGGCATGAAATAATATTCTACGACAGGATCCTTAAAAGGCTGGGTCTGGATGCAGTCTGAAATCATACTATAAATTATTCTTTGAATGCTATTTCTGTCAAAGAGACAACCATACTAAAATTTACAATAAAACACCCTGATAGGTTAGACAGAATTGGTCGTTTCTTTGACAAAATTTATTAAAATTTCTAGTTGTTTTGACACCTGGAAGACCCAGTCGCTACAGAGCTGTGTAGCCACCACTGGGTACCTATTCCTACCCACTGGGGGGAAATTTTAAGGATTAGGAAGCCCCCTTAAGAGGGTATTCCTAAATAAACAAATACATAGACTGGCACAAACTTCCCTAACAAAGCCTTGTCAACACTGACATTTAACATTTCCTAGGCCACCGTTTGGATGCGTTGTTTGAAAGAGTTCTGAGAAAATGTGTGCCCCAGGAAATTCAGCTCCGCCAACAGAGGCCGACAAACAATGTCATAAAACCCTCACTGTGTGACCCTGCGCTGGCCTCGGATCTCTTTGGAAAACAAACTGCCATTTGTGCCGGGCGTCAGTGATACACAAAAACAAAGATGAGGATGTAAAGTAACATGTCTGCTTTATCAGTTTAGACCAGAACTTAAATTCCCACTCAGTGTCGCAGCACTCAGATTCTTTGCCACGCAGCCACCGGATCTGAAGGAGGTTTTGTGATCTCACCAGCCCCACCCACCCTAAGACCCACGTGAGTTTGAGAGCCTCTTCCTGGGCTCCAGTAATCCGAACCAGTTCGAGCGATGCTTCGAAATGTGAATATGTAAAACTTTAGGTTCAGATTTGAATCCCCATTTCTTGAAATAGAAAAAAAGCATGAAAGAGTTTGCTGGCCATCTTGCACTTCGAGTGTTTTAATGATTAGCATGTGGACACACTGCTTTGTCGTCTTACAATTCTGCAAGGGAATTCCAGGGAGGAATCACACTCCATCTACATGGTAATCTTCATTTAGGCGGTAATCTCCTAGCTGTGGTCAGCAACTTAAATGATTTGCAGAATAATTAGGTTCTGTAGCCGCGCGGATCTTGCCAAGAACGGAGCCAGAATAATTTAGCCTTCCTGGTTCCTGGTGGCATACAAACATATGCTGAAGAAATTGTGACCCCCAAACATCTACACTGTCCCCTGATTGTGGCTCCTCTTCCAAATCTCCAGAATTATCTCTTTTACTCAATTTAATACTATTTTTTTAATTTTTTTTTAAATAATTTTATTAAATCATAATTGTGTACATTGGTGCAATCATAGGGCAGAATGTGCTTCATATACAATCAGAAACATTTTGATCGTACTGTGAGAGATAGCCCTCATAGCATTTTCTTAATCACTAT
>CAUYRH010101866.1:0-64834 GCA_963574655.1 Perodicticus potto | reverse complement strand
CAAAAATCTTGGTTAGAAAAATCCCTCCGGCTCGGCACCTGTGGCTCAACGGGCTAAGGCTCCAGCCACGTACACCTGAGCTGGAGGGTTCAAATCCAGCCTGGGCCCGCCAAACAACAATGACGGCTGCAACCAAAAAATAGCCGGGCATTGTGGCGGGCGCCTGTAGTCCCCGCTACTTGGGAGGCGGAGGCAAGAGATTTGCTTGAGCCCAGGCATTGGAGGTTGCTGTGAGCTGTGATGCCAAAGCACTCTATCCAGGGTGACAGCTTGAGGCTCTTTCTAAAAAAAAAAAAAAAAAAAAAAAAAACACATGCAGTCTAACGTGTCTTATTATCCTGGACTATCTTACCCAGCCTATCTTACTGTCGTGAGGCTACAGTAATTGAGATAAATGTAAACCATGAATATAGCATGATGCGTGAAGGTGTACAACAAAAATGTTTCTCAAGCCTGGGCACGGTGGCTCACGCCTGTAATCCTAACACTCTGGGAGGCAGAAGTGGGTGGACTGCCCTGAACTCAGGCATTCTAGACCAGGCCCCAGCAAGAGCAAGATTCTGTCTCTAAAAATAGCTGGGCACTGCGGCAGGTGCCTGTAGTCCCAGCTACATGGGAGGCTGAGGTAAGAGAATTGCTTGAGCCCAGGAGTTTGAGGTTGCTGTGAGCTGTGATGCCATAACAGTCTATCAAGGGAGACAAAGTAAGATTCTGTCTCAAAAAATAATAATAATATGTTTCTCCTTCTTGCCCCTCCCCATGTCTCCAGTCAACCACTCTGTGTCCCTTTCCAGACCAGGCCCATATCCTAAGGCATTTATTCTCCACTATGCTTTGATTTTTTCAATGTCTTGTGATGCTCACATGCTCCCCACTGAGAGGCGAGTTTCACTGCCTGGACTGTGTCCGTGTATTATCTGCACCTCAGTGCCAACTACTGGTAGCACTGATTATAACGGTAGCAGCTGCTACAGCAGAAGCAGACCGGAAAGTTACAAAGGCAGTGATGACACTATAACCACAAAACAGCATATAAAAGCAATGTATGTGATTTTGCTATAATGATGGGAATAACCTGCTCCTTTTTTTGATTATTTTGTCCCACCTGCTGTGTTATATACTTCCTACGCATTACCTAATGTAGTCCTCCCAAACACAGGTGGGTATTATTACCTTGGCCATTTCATGAATGAGAAGCTGAGCTTCTGACAGATACATAACAAGCACCAATGCTACCAAACTCTCACTAGCTGTCTCTCTCCATCAGGACCTCCAAAGCCCTTTTATCCCCTCATCCCCTCCACCCCTGCAAACTTCCAGGGTCCCTACAGTGATGCTTACAGTGTGTCCTAACGCCCATGAGCTGCATGGACACCCACCTTGTGCATGTTAAACGGTGGACTACTGGCTCTGAGCGCGGCCAAGGTGGCCCCCTTTTCCTACACATGCCATTTAATTCCGCCTGCCCTCTCTATCTAGATTTCCTTCCTGTCCTCTCCCTTTCCTTTTCTCTTCTGAGGTGCAATTTAATGGAGAGAGCACAGAAGCAGGAATAAGAACAGGAATTCATTCCTGCCTCTTAATAGCCCTGAGACTTTGGGCAGGTCTTTTTCACCTCTTACACAGTCATCTATAAAGTGTGATAACAACACCTCCTCTACCTGTCTTCAAGCACCATTGTTTGGAAAAAATAAGGGAACATAAATGCAAGTGATTTGAAAGGTGTATAAGAATGTCAGCTGTATGTGCATTTAATTCTTACTGCTCGTAAGCTCCTCACAAACACACACACACCACCCTTCTCTTGGCAGAAGGGGTTAGTTGCAGTGGGAGCCCTGGTTCTCGCCTGCTGTAGTACTCTGAAGGATCAGAAAAGAAAATCTGGAGATAGGTGACTAGGCAACAGCAGCGAAATAACTATTGTAATTCTTCCTTCTTTCTGGAGGCTTCTCTGGGCCTCTTCTTCATTCCATCCAAAGCAACAACAATAATCTTCACCAACCACCCTCACCCCACTTCACAGACTCTGCTCTCTCCAATTTCACTATGAATTTCTAAAATGTCCAGTCTTCTTATAGCCACAATAACCATTCTCCCTGTTCACATGATAATCGCAAAAAACTGGTGACTGTGTACCCACTATGCGTCCAACACAGAGCCAGACACCCTGCCTGGGTCGTCGCTCATCCTCAAAGTAACACAATACACGTATTGCCAGCGGCACCTCACAGGCCAGGCTCAGAGAGATTAGGCAGCTCACCTAGAAAAGGACACAGACCTGGCTGTGCTGATCCCAGACTTACGAAAAGGTAGCAAAATAGTATAAAGGATTTCCGTAAATATTTTATCTCTTACTCTTCATTTTTAATATATTTCAGGTAAATTTCGGGTACAGTATCCTTTACCTCTAAATATACTTCACTGTGTATTTTCTGAAAACGAGGATGCTCTCCTACACAGCAACAGACACAGGAACAGGAGCAGCGCCACCTCCACTTCCAGCCTAAATCTGCTAGCAAAGTATTCTTTGTACACATGATGAGCTGTAAGTCATAGGAAAATGCAACCCTTAATGAACTATGAATGCAAAGCCATAATATTATGAAGCATAAATGTTTTCCTGAGAAAAGATTAATGATCCAATATGGTAAATACATTCACTTTACTTTTAAATGTTGAATGTAAATGTTAACAAATCCCTCCTGTTACAAATAAGTACTTGTGTTTACAACCAAGAAATTGGCAGGTATCAGCTTCAGCATGTGATCCAAGTTAACGTCACCAAAAGCATGTGATCAAAGTTAATATCACCAGTAAAGGAAGAAATCGGTATCATAGGCCTCTTACTATGATACACTGAGAAAAACACAGCATGAGTTCTAAGCATGCTTGTGAAAAAGTGCATAACTGAATCTAAGCATGAAGACTGACCAGACGAACCTCCTTTTCTAGAGGGACATTCTACAAAATAACTGGCCTGTGCGCTCTCAAAGTACCACAGCTGAGTAACAAAAAGAAAGACTACTCTAGATTAAGGGGGGGAGATATCATAACTAAATAATTCTGGATTACATACTGGACCAGATGAATGACATTAATGAGAAAAACTGACAAAATGAGTAAAATTTGAAGAGCTAAAATTTATACATTAGTATTTTATCAGTGTTAATTTCCTGGCTTTGAAAACTGTGCTATTGCTGTGTATGAGAGCATCCTTGTTTTCAGAAAATACACAATGAAGTGCATTTAGAGGTAAAGGATACTGTGCCTGAAATATTTTAAAATAAAGAGTAAGAAACAAAATATATACGAAAATCCTTTATAGTATTTTGCTAACTTTGTATAAGTCTGAATTTATTTCAAATAAAATTAAAAACAAATAGGACAAGTTATCAACACAGAGTAAGTATTAAATAAATGTGAATTATAATCTTCTTACCCACTGATTCCTGAGCACATGGGAGGATCACATGGGGCCAAGAGGCTTGAGTCCTTAACATGAAATCAACCTTACAGTCAAATGCAAGAAATTCTGGGACACACAAATGGTATCTCAGTGTTTCCAAGTCACAGGGGTCCCACCAAAGATATCAGTTATACAACACCCTTTCCCTCCTTCTGATAAGGACTGACCATTTCTAACTCCCCAATTTCATGATTAAGAAAATTCAAGTAAAAATCAGTACATATTCTACTATTTCCAATTAAAACAAAGGCAACCACAATAATAAACACTACATGCTGTATTTTTCCACCTCATCCCTTCTCTGGGCAGTAAGCTGTCTGGTTCATCAACTGGCATTCAGACATCTGTGCAGCTTCTAGCCTCCTGAGCTCTGCGCTGCCACACGCGGGTCTTAGAAAGGCACAGAAAGCATATGAATGTGTGAACGTGGAAACCCAAGGTTCGTATCACTAACATAAAACTTGGACATCAGCCAAATCAGAGGATTAAAAGTTCCTACAGAAGATGCACACAGCCCCGAGCATCTGCACTCAATTTTAACACCTCCCGCACCCAGTGAATCCAGCAGAGTACAGAATGGAACACCACGTGGCTGAGTTTCAGCCCAAAAAGCCGGCTGGAGAGAGGCCCCCAGAGAGTCACAAGAGAGGCAGTGATGGCTATGAAGCCTTTTCATGCACAGAAATAGTGAAAAGTTGAAAAGAAGTTTTAGTAAACATACGTAACTCCGTTCTCCTTGGTCATTACTAGCCTCGTCTCCTTTAGAACACGCGTAGAATGTCCAGGAACAGCCTATCTCTCATTACCCTTCCCCACATGCCTGAGGTCAGACAGAAACAAAAAAAAAAAGGAGAGCCAAAGAAAATCAAGATGATTCCCTAAATAACATTATCCGCCAACAAAAGAACCCAGAATGGACCAAAGGCTCTGCCTCTAGGAAGAAAACAAATATCCTTAATTTCTACAATATCAAACACACATGCACACAGTCTTCTACAGAGTAAATGGCTGCAGAAGCCTCAGTGATCTCTTCCCACGTTCCATTTTGTGTGTGTGTGATTTGGAGACTCTGGATGAAGACGAGACTGTCTTACGGACGCAAATCACGTGGCGCCCAACCCACGCATCACACTCTGGCCAAACGTGAGCGTCACGGGCGTCTGGCTCTCTCTTGCCGAAGGACAGCACTGGTGGGCTCCATGGGACTTTCTAGGAACAGACACAATATGAGACCCTCTCTATTTTAAATACAAAAACCAGTCATGTTAAATGTTATTATGAAAATGCACATTAAAAATGTCTCTGAATTTTGATTGCCATAAGGGAGAAGAAAATATTGTTTATGACAAGAAATTTAAAATCAATATGGCTGCCTACATGTCCAAGAACACCTGAACACTAGCTTATCAGTGGACTGCCTGTTTCTATGCAAAAAACAACAAACTGAGAAGACAAAAGCCATAGGACCAACATCAACAAGTAGCCTCTGAGGAACAAATAAATCTATATCACAGAAACCAGGGCAACATCAGTCAGGAGGCCCACGGTGAACAGGAAGGTAAGTCGCTGAGGAGATCTCAATAAAGAGAAGTCCGAGGACAAATAACACTAAAGTCTCCCCTAAACCAACTTTTAAACAAAAGTTAAATACTATAAGAACCTAAGACAAGCAAAGATGTCCTACAATAAGGAGTTTTATTGCACATGGTGATTAAAGTAACATTTATTTCCTGGTACTCATGTCTGTATGAGAAACTCCCAATAATGAAGGTCATGGTTGCTTAACCAGTCCCACATGCCAGAGGGAGAGAGTCTGCCCAGTATTAACAGAAGTCCTAGGAACAAAAGTGTGCCAAGCACTGGGGGGTAGGGGGGGAGATTTAAGTAAGTTAAAGAACAGTTTCAAATGGTTTTTTTCATGTATAATCAAGCACATGTGATCATTCAGTCAGCAAGTATCTGTGGGCATTTACTACGAACAAGAAATGTAGCATGATTGAAGCTGTCAGTGCACCTGCCACAGAACCCACAGGTAAGAGGTGGACCACAGCTAACAGCCCAAGGGTACTTTACATTGAGGCTTATGACAGGAAAACAGCCAACTTTATGAAGCTCGAGAACCAGGATAACATTATAATGGACCACGCTTTTTTCTATAATATGCTTAAAGAACTAATTTATATCCTCCCTTTACTCCTCCAAGTGACTCTGAGCTGTGCAGTCACCGTCCATATGAAGGGATGGATGATGAAACAAGCCCGGAGATGTATAAAATCTAGGAGCAAATAAATGACAGGGACATGGCTGAAACATCACATCTTTCAAAACTCGAGCTTCTCATTGTTTAAGACACACATAAAATTGGGGTTAGAATGTACAGCACACTAATATGTTATAAATAAATATTTACAAAGAAAAAAAAAAAAAGGAAAGAAAGTTACAGCCTAAAGAGATTCATTTTCCCAAACTGATGGAAGCCCCGACGGAAAGTCTGGGTTGAACCGTGCAGTCTGGCTGGATGTGGAAGTGGTGCCATGAATTCACGGCTAAGGAGCTCAGTCTTTATTAGACAGGAGCCATTCTTTGTTTGCTCTTGTGATTGTTTTTGTTTAATTTCAGAAACGCTTTTGAGCAATTAGGCGACATAATCGGGAAGTTAACCTTGCAGTAGGAGCCAAGAGAGAATGTAAAGGAGGGGAGGAGGGACAACAGTTAAAAATAGAGGGAAGCTGCAGAGGGGGACGTGGTGAGGGACGCTGAGTGGGGAGCAGGCCTCGTAGCTTGGTGCTTGGGGGGCTGGCGGCTCAGGAAGGAAGACGGAGCACATGCGGGTTAGGTTTGGAGGTAAGGCCAGTTCCTTGGAGTTGCCACAGTGGAGAGGTTGGTCGGCCACTCAACCAGGAGCCGAAGCAGGAGGGCAAAGCTCAAGACAGAGAGCAGCCTGGAAAATCCCTCTCCAGCAACAGGTGACAGGATGAGATCAGATGACACTTCCGCAAAACAGAGTGTAAGCCAAAAGCGGAAAAGAATTCCTTTGTGGGCAGGGCACGTACTACACAAGCCTACAGCTCTTCTCAACTATGGCTCACAATTCAGATACTTGATCAAAAAAAACCCTGCTAACCTCCAGCACCTCCACGAATCCCTCCAGGATCCTCCCTTCAAGTCCGCTGATAGGAGTCTTCAAACTTTGGTGGCACTTCCAGTTTCTAATCTGTTGCCTTAAACTGAAGCTTCAGCTTCTCTGTGTGCCCCATTTTCTTTGTTCCCTCAGTGACTCGTGGCAGAGTCAGCACACCACCGCCCCCACTCCCAGCCCAGAACCCAGTCTACCCCACATAAGTGTGCTGCTCCAAGAGCGGTGCTCTGACACCTGCCCAAAGTGGGCCATTTCTTGCAGACTACTTTAAAATCTGTTTAAAACAATTCTAAAAAAAATAAATAAATAAAAATTAAAAAAATAAAATTCTAAAGCATCGGCTAACTGCATTTTAGAAAATTTAGAAAAGGCAATGTCTGGAAGTTAACATTCAGTTACGTATACCTAGGTAAGACAAGATACAATCGATCTCTAAAGCACACTTCTTTGCCAATTTATTTACAGCACAGACAACTCAGATTCATATCAGCTTTCTCTATAACTATAAAAGAGGGGGGTAGAACCTCCATTTCTAAATCTGCTAAACATCCAATATAGCTTAGCCTGTAGCCCCAGCTACTTGGGAGACTGAGCCAAAAGTATCGCTTAAGACCAAGAGTCTGAAGTTGCTGAAGTTGCTGTGACACCACAGCACTCTACCCAGGGCAAAATAGTCAGACTGTCTCAAAAAAAAAAAAATTCCAATACAATTTTAAAACCAAACTAAACCAAACCAGAGGTTAAATTTTGTTCGGTTTCCAACCATAATGAAATCCGTAATTGCAAATAAATAAAACTGTAGATAAATACATATATAAAGACATTTGCTTATGCATGCCATTTTTAAAAATCTAAAACCAAGAATGGAAAATTTTTCAGCTAATCATTAATGTAACTTAGTTAACAAAAAGCAGACTATCAAAAAAAGACCACAGGTATTTTATAAGGACATAGTTATATCTTACGGAGATGCAAACAACCATTAAAAACAGATTTTGTTTTTTGTTTTCAGCACTTTAAACTGTTTAAAAATTGTCCAGTTCTCTCTTGTAAAACCCAAAGAAAAGGATGTTTTACCTTTCCAGTATTTAAATCTCATTGCAGCCCCTCATTTCTGAACTTCTTTAAACAAAGCTGATAAATGGAAAAATGAAATTGTTTGCATTTCACACAGTTTCCACACCTAAATATGTAACAACAAGCTGAGATAACTAACCAAAGGGCAAATGCAGTTATCTGAGTACTCCCTAGTTGGATAACCTCTAAATAGCATGTCCTGACTATCTGGAAATCTTTTTCCTGTTTTTCTGTGGGTTTCACTTCCCCGAGTAGGAACTGGCTCCTGCAGGGTCATGAGAGCTAATGGCGCTTACCTTTTTGGCTCTTTGGGCTATGTCTGGTGTTCTTGTCAGCAGCTTCTCAATCAGGTACTCTCTGTTCTGCAAAACAAATAATCCCAACAGTTTAACATCAAATAAGATACATGTAAATTCATAGTGATTTCAAAATAGCAGATTTACTTGGGTTTTTAAGCATGTTACCTTGGCTTTCTGGAAGAATTTGCATTTTAAAAGTTCTGCTGCTGTGGGCCTGAAAGATCAATAATAAATTAGAGTTGAAACAATGACCACTTAATAAATACACTGCCTTGATGAAACAACTTAACCTTAAGAGTATTTGTTGGAAGACCAATTTTAGGAATAGCAAAAACCAGAAACTAAATTAATCATAAACTGGCACCAAATAAAATAGTGCCAATTTTCCAGTTCTTTCCAAACACCTCTACTGCAAAACACATAAACTCCTGTAAGTTAAGTGCTTGGGGCATGATCAATTTTCCATCCTTCATCTTTACACTTCACTAAGTGAATTCAGTGTTTCGAAAAGGTGGCAGACTGACACATCTGTGAGCTAAATTTCTATATTTATTAAGAAACCGTAAAGCTGCAATATGACCTTGTCAAAGAAACTACCATCTACTGTGCTCTATAACTCCCCAAGAGCAGGAGTTACGACCACGAGTCCACGCACCTTGTGGCCCAAGCTCTGTCTGCCCCTGAAAAAAACCTGTCTCGGGCGGCGCCTGTGACTCAGTGAGTAGGCCCCATATGTCAGAATGTCAGAGATGGCGGGTTCAAACCCAGCCCCGGCCAGAAACAGCAAAAACAAAAAACAAAAAAAAAAAAATAGACCTGTCTCAAGTATATATGGACTACTGCTTTTCAAACGAAGGCAAATGTGATCACAATTAATAAAATGCAAGTTCACTGAAAAACATTACTAGAGGGGTTTATTTCCTCAAGGTGTCATTTGTGTCTCTATCCTCCATTTCCTGAAAACTGAAAGTTAGATTTGAATGCTTGAATAGGTTTAATTAAGCATTTGGGACAAGAATACTTCATGGACAGTGGCGTGCAGCTCGGAATTGCAGCACTCACAGGCAGGTACTATCGGGGCACTGCACTGTCAGTGATGGTTAACCACCTGGTCCCCAGGCCCCAAATCTCTGCATGGTAAAGGGCATGTGTTCCCCACTTCAATTAGCAAGTATTCAGTTGGGTAATACTTTGACATTGTATGAATATCCTGCTCCTGGAAACCTTTCAGTGTTAGCGTCTTTAACACTTAAATAATCACTCCATAGGAGGTGGCAGAATTCTGATTTACTCGGTCCATCACTCCTTCTGTGTTTATTAACTGACATTCTTCCAAACACAGTAGCTTCCTTCATCAATAGTTCCTTCCCAGAAAGCAACTGAGCAGAAAGAACCAAATAAATCTAGAGTGTGGGATGGTCTGCAAGACAACTGGCCTGATATCTGCAAAATGTCAAGGTCACAGGGGACATGGTGAGATGCGAAGGACGAGCTCCAGATTAAAGCAGACTTCACGAAACATAAAACCAAACCTAACACACAGCCCTTGACTGAACCCAAGGCGTGGGGAGCGTGGGACAGAAGCTACCAAAGGCACTTGGAAATAATTAGAGATACGTGAATATGCTGGATATTAGACAATTTTAGGAAAATACCGTTCATGTTTTCAGATGTGGAGCGGTATCATAGTTACGTAAGAACATGCCCTTATGCGAAGAAAATACAAACTGAAGTATTAACTCTATTACTTTCAAACAGTTCCACAAATAAAATGTAAAACAGATATACCAATTACAGAACATATTAATAAGTGTTGAATCTAGGTGATGGTATAGAATGAAGTATTGTCCTTTTGTGTTTTGTTTTGTTTTTTAACCTTTTGTGTATATTTAAATTTTTCGTAATAAAAAACTGGGGGTCAGGGAAGCATTACTGAATTATTACTGAATTATCCTGAGGTGTTCTCTCAGGCAATAAAGGGCACAAATAGCATTTATTACGTTGGGGGGGTGCAAATTTAAAAGGAATCCTCATACTTGAAAACAACGGAAACCACTGCTTTAGAATCAGGAAGTTCCACTAAAATGTTCCCAGAGACCAAACCTAAGTGTAAAAAAGAATTGGGAAATGTCATTAAGTACATCTGTACAAATTCCGTAAGTCTGTGGGAGCCATAAGCTCTATTTCAGTGCAAAGAAATTTTCTATTTAAATCGTTAATTGCTTTTTTTCCTCAGATTTCAAGTGGAACACTGGTTACACAAGAACCCTCAATCTCCATACCGATGGTAAGTGGCAGCTGCTAACTGCTACTCGCTTTGCATAAATAAATCTTAAACAACAGGTGTGAATTAGCACCTTGTAAAACTAGCTAAACACTAGTACAGTCTTCCACAGGATCTAACTTTGGTTGTTACGTAAAGTGTGCTCTTTCAGGTCCTGGGCAATGTTTTTGGCCTCTAGGTACTCCGAATTCACCTCTTCTTTCCCTAAGCAAGTATTTATTGAGCATCTACTATCTGTCAAGACGTTATGCTAGGTCCTAGGCACATCACAGTGAACAGACAGACATAAATAGGACCTTCAACAACTCACAACCTAGCAGGTAGAGTCAGAAAAGCGGCAAAATATTCAAAGGCCCTGGGTGGTGGTTGGGGAAGAAGGGCTGCTGAGAGAGCACGGGGTCGGTAGGACCTTTACACAACGGACTGGCGAACAGACCACCACACTGTTTTTGGCAACTCACAACAAGAAACAAAATTTTAAAAACCAGGAAGCATACAGAACAACTTAGACTTTACTTTTAAAAGTGAAAAGAACCCGAAGCTGAAGAAAGAACTCAAGGCCACCGCTTTGTTTGAAACCCTCATCTAATTTTAGCTCTGGCTACTAGAGAGCTAAAACAGCCTCCCTACTAGTCTCTCTGCCACTTCCCCTCCCTCCTTCCCACTCATCAGCCACCAGCCACCCCACAGCCCAAGTTAGCATGTAAAAAGAAAGAAAGAAAGAAACCCAAAGCGGATCATCTCGCCCCAGTCCTCATGCTCTTTAGTGACCAGCGAGAGAAGCACGTTTTCTAGATCCCGACTCCTCTGGCCCCGCCTCCCCACCCTACAGTGACCCTACTCTTCAACTAGATGATATTCTCACTCTTCTCTTACTAGCTCGTGACAAAGCGCGCACAACTTCTTTTTCCTTGCTTCAAAATTTTTCGTAACCAACTGGCACACCCTCGCTCCTCAGTCAAGAGCCAATTTAAATGTCATCATCCTCAAAGACACTTCTTCCAGCTCCCACAAATGGCACACGCTGCTCCCTGCTTGGTGCTCACACCACGGCCACCCAGGGATCAGTTCCTCTGTCTTTCTGCCTCCACCCCACTGGGTTATGAGACTTTCCCATGCAGGGACCACACAGGATTCCTCTTTACTTTCCCCAGTGCCTAGCACACAACAGTAAGGGCTGTAGCTCATTCCACACTATCATCAGATATGGGGTAAAAGCGATGCTGCTATTCATTTAGACACAGTACCACAACTCCTGGAGCCAGATTTAGTTAGCACCAAACTCGAAGCATCTGTTCAATACAGTGGGGAATAGGAGAATGAAATAAAAATAAGACTCATGCTAGCAAAAAAAAAAAAAAAAAAAGGAAGGGGACAGTGGAGGTGCTCGGGGGGTGCCCAAGTGCTAACCTGTCTCTTCTGCACCGCCCTTTCCTCCTGCACATGAAGAGTCAAGGGTAAGACCAATGTGAAGAAAAGGCTGAGGAATGCCAGGCGTACCGTGAGATACAAGGCTGGAAAAGTATCTTCCCTTCCCCACCAAGGTCATCTCTGTGGTCACTGAAACCAGAAAGGGAAAAAGCACACTGCACAGGAAACTCCTTTTTCTACACTCCACCACTCTGAGCCTTCACCAGTAAACCCCAAAACACAATGATGTAAGAAATCAGAACTGCTTCGAAGAACCCACATTCTTTTCTGTTTTTATACATATACAGGCTTAAATGTGCAGTCATTCCAGCTCTACAGAGAGAATAATAAATAGCAACTCATTGGCTCCTTTTTGTGCTTTAATCAGCTGATTTGTTATGTAATAGTTTGGGGGTAAAATCCTACATGTGCCAATCTACCTCCATGACAGAGTCTGGGAGAATGAAACTGGGGAAAATGAGGAAAATCATGGCGGACAGAAAGAGACAGAAAGTGTAAGAAAAGCTGGTATCTTGACGGCCCATATGATTTCAGTTTTGTTGATGTGTTTATTTACTTGTCTTCGTTTTATGCCACAGTAGGACCATCGGGCCACCACCTTTTAGCTGAGCCCTACAGGAGAAGGAACTCTGCAAGCACAGTCACGTCTCACACGCCTGCTAACAATCACCCAGCAACCCAGCACAGTCTGAGTACAAACACTGTTGACCGAGAAATGCAAAAAAGCTACCAGCAACCAAAACAATGGTCTAGGATTTGAGTGATGATTCAATTTTAAATCCTTAAAAACAATGCAGGAGTCTGCAAGTACCAACCTTTTCAGAAGAAAATCTCTTAGCGGGTTCAGTTCATACATATGGATGAACCAAAGTCCACTGAGAAAATAATTTTCAAAGGACTCAAGATGAATATGATAGAGTTTAAATAGTTCTAACAATTCGCATGAATAAGGTCTAACAGCCTGCTGACCTCTGGCAAAGCTGCTTTTCTCCCCCTACCCAACTCCTCAAAGAAATCTTCCAGTCTTACTCATTTCTCATGGGCTTATCTATGCAAAACCCTCCTCCTTGTGGATCCACGAAGATGCTGGTTCCTATTACACTTGCCATCCATACAGAGCATGTAATCTACAAGATTAAGGCTCTTTTTTAAAAGAAATCGCAAGATGTTCTACTATACAAATATAAGCAATTCTTTGTCTATGCCACTGCAGAACACAGACTTGGGTGAGGACTTTTCTTTAATAAGGAAAGTCCCCTGAGTTCTCAAGAATAACAAAAAGCACAGCGTCCTCTCAGCCAACCTGAGAGCACACCGATAGGAGGGAACCTGCTCTGGTCAGTATTCTCTTGCAATACTTTTTAACTCATTGTTCAGAAGGTATTCCATAATACCAGGGCTTTGGTACCACTCAGCTAGTAAATGAGCTATACTCAGCAGAAATGATAAAAATTGACAAAAATTTTACATTCACTTCTCAACATGTTCAAATCTGGTTATCGCCTCTGAAACTCTTTGTAATGGGTTCAAATTATGCCCAAATCGCAAGCTCCCAAGTGTGTCCATTTGTTCAAGAAATAGTATTGAGTATATAATACAGAACAGACACTGAATATAGACAGTAAGTGGCATAGGTTCTGCTTTCTAAAAACGTACAAACTTATGAGGAATTTGGGTGTGCAAATCAATAAACGTAGACAGCATAATAAGTGCTACAAAAGACATACAGGGTGAACATAAAGTTGGCGTGCAATTTAGAACAGCTTAACATAATAAACTGCACACAAACTTTATGGACACCCTATATATTCAAAGTACTGTAGTTATTACATAAAAGCTGCAGTGACTCCACTTGGTCGGGGGAAAAAGGGCAAATAATGACTGTCAATCTCAATTTCCTGAGAAACTCCCCAGGCATGGAGCTATCATACATTATCCCCTTCCAACCTCACAGCGATCTGATGATCCAATAAAGTAGGTATTATTAAGCCCAATGTAAAGACAAGGAAACTAAGCTGTACAATGATGATGAAACAGAGGTAGGGACCACACTCAGACGTACCTAAAGCTAAGAAGATGTGGCATCTGAAATAAGCATCAAAAAATGGTGGAAAAACCCGGGCATGATGGCTAACACCTGTAATCCTAGCACTCTGGGAGGCCAAGGTGGGTAGACTGCTTAAGGTCACAAGTTCGATACCAGTGTGAGTAAAAGCAAGACCCCATTTCTACGAAAAATGAAAAAACTAGCTGGGGCATAGCGGCAGGCACCTGTAGTCCCAGCTACTCAGAAGGCTGAGGCAAGAAGAAAGCTTGAGCCCAAGAGTTCAAGGTTGCTGTCAACTATGACAATGGTACCATGATGGTCTGCTCAGGGAGACAGAGGGAGACTCTGTCTCAAAAAAAAAAAGGACAGAAGAAGAACAGGAACTCTTGAGGAGCATACATGAAGGGAGAACAGACTGAAAATGTAATTTCTTTCTGAATGGTACAGCAGTTAAATGTGTACTTACCAATTTAGTAACAAATACGTATCTTAAAATTGCATCCTATATAAAAAATTCAACAATATTGCTTTTTCAGTCTCCGACATTTCTGGAATCATTTATTTCCCCTAAACTCCTCACACACATCCTCCACATCTGTGTCTTTTCATTAAAAGAAAGAGCGACCTGGGAAGTTGGTGCACGACTAACAGTCTGCTTGCTGCAAAAAACAACTGCACAGCAGCGAGGTGATCCGGTCCTACAGGACATATCTTAAAGACATCCACAAAGTAGTAACACTTTGTACATCCAACATGTTGTTAAAAGAGCAGGAGAAAGACTTCATAAGAATTTGAATATATGGTGTATGGCTCTATTCGAAAAGATTTTTTTCTTTTTGATAAGAGTAGAGGGAACCTGACGTGAAACTTTCGAGATTATTAAGAAATAAAACTGGTTCACTAAATATAAGGTATGTCGATCTGATTTATTCTCAATTACAAATCTCCTAAAGAAAGATAGTGCTAAGAGTCAGCACCGGAGAGGGTCGGCGCAGAGCAGCCACGCAGGGTCAACGCTGGCTGCCTCCAGAGGCCAATCCTGAGCTCACCAACCAGCTTTTCAAACAATTAGGTTTACACGCTAACTGGCAATTTGCTGAAGTATATGGAATGGTCCTGAACTCCTCAGCACGGCACCAAGACCAGTCTGTGCTGTGATGCTTCTCTTCCCTATTACAGAAAAATATGATGTATTCAGAAGAGAAGAGGAGGAAAAACTAAAATCTCAGGGACAGGATGTTACATCATTAGTGCATTTCATGAAGCAAACCATCAACAATGCCTGGGGAACAACTGAACTGATCCATGCTATTTACTGTGAACAATAAAGACAAGATGCACTTTGAATCTGAACCAACCTTGAAAAAATTCCTGCAAGAGTCTGCATCAACGAGCCCCGAAGAACAAGCCAGATACCTGGAGAACTCTGAGCTACTCGAGTTACTCACGAAACCAGTGCCCATGAAGGCCAGGCTGAGGGACCAAGTGTAGATGAAAAAGTAGATCCTCATTTTACTGCGTTAGTAGATGGGCATCTCGATGAATTAGACGGGTGGAAACTATTTCCACCTAACGGTGAGAAAACTAGTGATGAAACTTTATTCGAGGACGCACAGGAGTTTGTAAGAAGTTTATGGAGCGCGACCCAGATGAATTAAGATTTAACGCCTGAGGCAAGAGGATCGCTTGAGCCCAGGAGTTGGAGGTTGCTGTGAGCAGTGACACCACAGCACTCTACCAAGGGTAACAGCTTAAGACTCTGTCTCAAAAAAAAAAAAAGAGTTAATGCTCATGCTTTCTGCAGCATAGCCTGTCAATCATGGAAACACCAAATACTATATCCTTTGCACCAGAATTTAAAATTCCACTGCCATACACAAACTCAAAATTTTTGGTATTTTCACTAACTTAACTGATTGAATTTTATGTGAATTAAACTTTTTAAAAAAGAAAATTTTTTTAGAACATTAAGTACATAACAATTCTGCCCTACAGAACTACACATTTTCCTTAAAAACTGGGATTGTGTGACATCGCACCTCACAACCACTAGGTGGGATCTAAAGTACTGTAGTTCAAGGACCTCAAAGACCATCAGTAATAACCCAGTACGACTGGAAAGGCACGTGCCTGCCTCACGGGGCTACAGAGGATCAAACTGTTTTCTTGGTGATGTCAAAAATTGACTTTTAGAGATGGCACCAAAGACAAGGAGATGACAAGCAAAGACTTAAGAACAAAATTAGACTCTAAGAGCATTTTCACTGGAAAGGAGAGGGAAGAGATGATCTCAGTAAAGGTGGAGAAACTACAGAGGGAAACCAAGGCCTGCACATCAAATGCAAAGGACCGCTGAGATGCTCAAGAGAAGACGTCTACAGGTGTGTGAATAACAAAATAACCATCCCCTATACAATAAATAATTCACGATGCTTAACAGTGGTCTTTAGACCTAGCTCCGTAAGAAAGAGGACTGATGTGGAAAAGGTTCCTTAATTCAGTAAACAAAAAGGAATGAAGAGAGCCCCTATAAAGAATGGGTCAAATTATGGAAGTTATGTTTAATGTAGAGAAGGGAAGCCTATTCAAACAGTAAATTACTGTGTAAAGGTTAAAGGCTTAGCAGAAGTTTCATAAAGAATTTAAGACTAAAAACAAAGGAATCACTTGTTTCAGAGTCATTCCCTGAAAAAGAAAGGTTCAGAAGAGAAGTCAGCTATCCTGTTTTAAAATACAGGTATCAAATTGGACTCCTGGGGGGACTGGGCTAGACAGTCCCCTCTCAGAGGCCTCTCCAGGTCAGTGTTAGGATAAGACCGCACACAACCACATCCCTGCAAAGGGACCTTACCCAGGCAAAACCTGTGAGGGGGTCACATCAGAAACATTTCTCCTTTAAGGGATGAGGAACAGTGGGCTCCGTTATCACCACCCAGGATATTTCAAAGTTACAGAAACTAAGAAGGAAGAAAGGAATTCAGAAAACAGACACACCACAGTGCCGAGAGCTAACCCAAGAATACACAGGAAATACTGAAGTTAATTTCAAGCCATTTGCTTCTGTTTACATGATTAATCTTTCTAAGGTGAAAATCTCCTTAATCTTCTTTACTGATAATCTTTTAAACAGCACAAACAACTTGTTCTGCAACTAAAAGGAAGCTCATGCAAAATTCAATAGCTCTGCCTGGTTTAGACTGGAGCTAGCAGGATATTCAAATCCTGAGAGGTCAGCTCAACCTACACGGTGCAGAACATTAGCTCAGCTTCTGAATGCAGCCCTGCCCATCTCGCTCCATTTCTGCTTTCCTTCATTTCCTTGATGACAGAGCCCACACCTAACAAGCCTGGTGAATCTTATTAACACCAAAAATTTTCCTCTGCCTCCCTCATCCTGCACTCACGTCTGTCCGGCATAGGCCCACACTGTCTTTCACTAACAGGTTGGAAATGTGGGGGGCAGAGCAGGGTTTCTCCTGAAACTAGAAGTACCTTTCCAGTGTCCTCATACAGCCTGTCCCCATCCACAAACAGAGCTTTGTCACGACTCAAACCAGGTCATCAAGTCATCCACTAAGTTTGACATACCTTTTGGAGGGATCTTTCTGAAGACATAGTGAAAGTAATTTTCTAAAGGACTTGCCGTACTTTTTCATCATTTCTTTATCTTCTACTCCAGTTTCTAAAGTGGGTGGATCATTTTGCAAAGTCAACATTAACACCTACAGCAGAAACACACGTGAAGACAGAAGGTCAGTACAGCAACTGCTACAATCAAGTTTTTAATTTCCTCACAAAAGTGTCAAAGATTACTTTGATAAGATACAAAATGTGTTTTCCCAGGATTTTAACTTTCCAGAAATTGTGTTAAAAGTATCCATTTTGCTTTGCAAATCCGTTCCTGTACCCTTTAAGCTTGTTGTTATTCCACTGATAGAACTTAAAAATTTGCTCTCTGTGTTAAGAATGATCCTAAAGTGACCCGGACAGAACTTTCTGGGAACTGGTTCTTACGCTGCCTCGAGGAGCACGTAGCTCCAGCACTGGCTGGTTGGGAAAGCAGTGGCAGAGAGAGAGAAGGAGAGGGCCAAAAAGTAGTGATGTTCATGTGCACACATCATTCATAAGTAGGGAACTGCCTGTACTCAAGGCTTGTGTAACATATTACTAGACCTAAAAATAAAACCACAACATCCCAGGAGGTAACATGATTTCCTTTTTAAAAAAATGAGAAAGCACACAGAAAATTGTTTAAAAAAAAAAAAGACTTGGCAAAATTAAGAAATTAATTCAGCAAGATGCTAAAAGACAGCCAGAATATAACTGAGTATAACTGAGATCAAAGACCATGCTGCTTTTGGAAGGGAACAAAATAAAATAAAATACAACTTTAAATCAAAAAGGTAAAAATTCCACTCTTTGGAAATTTAATTTTTTAAAGTCAAAATTATTTGCTTTAAAAATATATAGAATGTGCAGGAAATTAATGACCTATAAAATGAACAGACTTCATTAATCAGCCTTAATTTACACAAGTGATATACATGATTCTTTTCAAATACTTTCAGAAGTATGAATAGATAACAGATGAAAGTGGCAGTTTATTATTTGTGGAGGATAATAGCTGACGGGGAAATGGGGGACTGTGAATTCAAAGAACTAGAACTTGAGTCTGGGGTTAGCAAGCACAACTATGGATTCAGGTGAAAAACACTAAGAAGTGGGAAAAGAAAGAAGACAAGAAATAAGAAAAACTGCATGGAAGAAAAAGTTCTCGGAGTTACTTCTGTGCTTTTTCTCCAAAAGGTGACTTCAGTTGTTTACACTTCAACTGCAAAATGTTCTGCTAGCAAAATCAAGTGTGTACACACAGACAGCCACAGACACACACACACACACACACACACACACACACGTTGATGGCACATGTACATGTATATACTAAAATGCTGACTATGTTAAAAATATGTATTTAAATATAGAGAGAGGAACAATGAAATAAAACACACTAAAACCTTAATAGAGACTGTGGTGGGTGAGATTATGGATGATTATTTTTCTTCTTTAGTCTTACTTGTACTTCCAAATCTTGTACAAGAACGTATTACTTTTTTTAACCAGTGAAACTATCATCACATTTTTATTCTCAGGTTTTTTAATACTCCTGGATTTTCCTGATAACCATAAATAACCATAAAACAACTGTGGCTCAACGGGCTAAGGCACCAGCCATGTAAACCTGAGCTGGTGGGTTCGAATCCAGCCCGGGCCTGCCAAACAATGATGGCTGCAACCAAAAAATGGCCGGGCGTTGTGGCGGGCGCCTGCAGTCCCAGCTACTTGGGAGGCGGAGGCAAGAGACTCGCTTGAGCCCAGGAACTGGAGGTTGCTATGAGCTGTTTACTCTATCCAGGGTGACACTCTATCCAGGGTGACAGCTTGAGGCTCTGTCTCAAAAAAAAAAAATCAACAAAACCCTGAAAACAGCATCTACCGCATATGCTATTTCCTAAAACCACAGTGGCTGTCTCAACTACACTGTGAGAGCAGGGGTGAAAACGCAGACCATGTTTTTTAAAATCCCAAAAGTCTTAGAAATCCATTTGCAAAGTCGACATCATTATAATCAATTTTTAGATTTTCTTTGGGAACCTGGGGTTATCTAGCAAAAGAGTAATGAACAGCATTTGCCATAGCAAGCAACCTGCACCAACCCTCCTGATCACATTCTTTCCTCAACACAGAGCTAAGACCGTAAAGCCAGTGTCACAGCTGGGAACTGAACTACGGCTGTCCTGTTGTGCCCACCACGATGATGAGACTTGGCTGCCTTCCCTCCATGAATGTTCCTCTGGTCTGAGAGAAAAATGATGATACTCAATAGCATGAGAGAATAGATTCTGTCGAATCGCATTTCAAACCCAACATATTATTTCCAATTGTAATTACTTTCATAGGAGGATATTTGTGATAAGGCGCTGCTCCTGTTGCTAATTCAATGGCAGTTATTCCAAAACTCCACATGTCAGCCTTGAAGTCATAGCCTCTCACCTAAGAAAGAAATGAGGAGAAAAATACAATTACACAGCAGGCATGTTATACATCACTAAGTCCATATTATGTCAAAAACCCACAGCTTTTCATGCACAACTCTGCGTTTGCTGAGAGACAGCAATCAGGTGTTAAGTCTCAGTTACATGATGCATTCTATTAAAATGATTGGTCTGGCCCAAGCACCATGGCTCACGCCTATAATCCTAGCACTCTGGGAGGCCTAAGCAGATGGATTGCCTGAGCTCATGAGTTCGAGACCAGCCTGAGCCAGAGACAGACAGAGCAAGACCTCATCTCTAAAAAACAGCCGGGCATTGTGGCAAGTGCCTAGAGTCCCAACTTGGGAGGCTGAGGAAGAGAATCGCTTAAGCCCAGGAGTTTGAGGTTGCTGTGAGCTGTGACGCCACAGCACTTTACCAAGGGTGACAAAGTGAAAAAAATAAAATAAAATAAAATACAATAAAATAAAATGATTGGTCTGAATGAAATGTTAGTGCATTAATGATATGTAGTACTGTACTATAGCCATCAAAATATCACTTTTTTTTTTTTTTTTTTTTTACCTGTTCCATGACTTCAGGGGCCATCCAACATGGGGTACCAACGAATGTTTTTCTCACTTTGTTTCGGGTAACATCACCCCCCGTTGCTAAGAATGCACTTACCCCAAAATCTGAAAGGGAAAAAAAAAGTCACCCTTATTTTATGTAAGACATTATTGTTTATCAGTTCCGACTTTTTGAAACTATTTCTTCCTGGAGAGCTTTAGAGAGTGATGAATTGCTCCAAACATGTTCTTGGTGCTCTCTCAGGAGTGTATCAGGACAGATCTGCCAGCTGCCATCCCCTACAGCTTAGAATACACCATCACAGGTAACTGGCCAGCACACCTGCCAGCCCAAAAGCTCTGGTTACCAAAATATATTTTCTACTAAAAAGGTACCAAAAGTCAACAAATCATAAAGAATTATAATATCGATCAAAATACAAACATATTTCCAAAGCCCCAAATACAAAAAGTCTGGGCTTTGAGCAAAGATTCATTTTGGAAAGTCATTAATAAAAATACCACTGGAGGCAGTAAAACTCTGTGTCCTGTGGTTCCTTTTTATTCTTTTCTTTTATTACAATTATATTCTAGCTTGTTTTATTCTAAGTCACCAATGTTTGGGGAGTTGTTTTTTTTTAATAAAGGACAAATAACATCCATTTTCCACATTCCTATGTCCTTGCTTAAATAGTGCTATTACCTTAAACAAAATTACAATGGCAAATCCACAAGCCCAGGTATACAAAGCTGATATGCCTGTATTTGTCCATGTACAACCATCAATACCAAGGGAAAATGCAGCCAGCAAAGACTGGTTTGTTTTGGGGGAAGGGGGGTTGCCCAATGTTTTCTTTCTAGATAATATTCATAAATACAGATGCTTCGGTTTGTAGAATTACGTAATATTTTTCTTAACACTCATTATATACTAGACGCTCCTTTTATGAGATGATGAATTAATTATAATACCAAAACTATTCCAGATTTTGCATGTTTTCTGATTTGGGAAAATTTGCATTATACTTACCAGTTAAACATCCCTAATTTGAAAATTAGAAATTCAGAATTCTCCAATGAGCATTTCCTTTAAATATCGTGTTAGCACTCAAAAAGATTCAGATTTTGGAGCATTAAAAATTTTCAAATTAGGGATACTCAGCCTATATATGCATACAGTCATATGTGCAAAAAGTATATGGACAATAGAGAAAGGAACACCTAGCAATTATTAATGCAAATACTCCTGCATAAAAGTTAAAGTACCAATTATTCAAAACTAGTGTATCTAGTGGTAATAGCCAAGTTGAGAACTGCTGGATAGTAAGCTAACAGATGTAACAGCAATAGAAAAGGGTTATCAACACCTCAAATGCCACAGCACACTATGCAGTCTGAGCCCCTGCAAATTGCTCTCATATAATTCTCCCTTGCTGGTCTCCACTGTTGACAGGATGACTTCAATTACCAAAGAACAACCTCAAGTACAAACCAAGGTCAAAATGCATTACTATTTGCTTTAGGCCTATAATATTTATCTATACAATAGTGTGACTTAATAAGATTGTAACTAGTCCCCCGAATGGAAATATAGTCACTCTTTCATTTTACTCACATTTAAATTTACTCATATTCCCAACAGGATTTCAAAAACAAGTAAAAGGAATGAAAATTGATAAATGGAGTCTGATCTAACTGCTACTCTCATGTTAATATTGTACAAACGTGTATTTTGAAAAATTGCTATTTCATTTAATGTGCTTACATGTATCCAACTCTAAAACATAAAACTAAAATCTTGTGAAAAGAAACCTCTGGAATCAATCAGTCGCTGGTGGTTGGGAGAAGACTGGATTCATTCCCTTACAAAAGACTTAGGTGAATTGAATCATTTGTAAGGATTTACTTTAGCTGGCTAGAGGGAAAGAATATGGTATGGTTTTCAAAATTATTAACTTCAACTTAATATATATTTCTGAAAAGTTCAACATTCCTATTTTTATTAAAATGTTTCTATAACATAAAATTAGAAATATATCATCTGTAAATTAAAATATAGGTAAAAGCTGTTCGAAAGAAAAACAGATGGTTTTATATGCACTTGAAGCAAGCCTGCACCCTAAAATCTCTTCCTAAAAGACATCATCTAGATAAAAATCCATACTTAACGTTGAATATTTTTTAAATTCCTTAAAAATACTATCTGCTTAGACATTTTTCAAAAGCTAGAAAAACAGCTCAGAAAGATATACAGCAGCAACTCATTATTGACAAGACCTCTCCAATGTAACTTTCATGATTCACATATTTATTCATAGCCTCCACTTTGAACACTCACTTTTAAGTCATAACCAGATGGTTAAATGTCTTTAAATCTCAGAACAAGAATTTCAGAAGCAAAAAACACCAATCCTAACATCTACAGACTCTTCTGACTATAGAGTGAATACACAATTTGCTCCTATGTATGGGAATGTAAATGCAGAAAGATTGACGTGTACTGAGAAACAGAATATTTTGGCCAAAGTACACAGTGTGCTTATGTAAACAGGAAAATTGGTATATTCTCTCAAAACAGCTTACATATGCAAGTAAAAAGAAAAATAAAATCAGAACATTAAGTGTGAAAAGCTGTCCTTGTTTTCTAAGGGTTCATCTATACGGCCAAAGGGAAGGGAGCCAGACTCATTGGGCACAAAACCACGAACGTTTCTCTGGCAACATGGAATCAAAGGCTACGCGCACACCAAGAGGCCAGTCTATCGTCCCGCCTCTAGGAATGACTGGGGGATATGGGTAAAAGCTGCTTTAAGGAAAACAACCAGAAAGAATACACTCATCCTAGGAACTGAGGCTCTACCATCTCTGGAACCCACCCGCTTCTTTCCTTCCCCAGTCACTGCCTTCGTGTAATTCTCCATCACGTCTTTCCAGGATTCCTGCAGCAGCCTCCTATATCCCCCACCACCCTCCGTTCTCTAGATCCAGGCTCCAGCAACCAGGCCTTTCTATGCCACAGACCCAAGTCCTCCCTGAAAGTCTTTCAAGGTTCCCTGTTCCCTTAGGATAAAGTCCAAATCCTTCAGCACGACATGTGAACGCTCCCCGCTTTGTCTCTCCCATCCCATCTATCACAACCCCCAGATTCAGAAGGGGGGCTTCAGCCCGCTAAACTACCATTTTTTATTCCCCAATTCCATCCCCTCCTTAGCCTCACCAGTGATGCCTCTGCACCTAATGCTCTGTGGTCCAGGTACACTGCCCCTCCTCTATGAATAGGACCACGAGCAGAGGGTGTGCTGCACGCGCCATATCAATGCCAGAAGCATCTCTGCTTGTCCTGGCTCTTGGTGAGTAGCTTTATGTGCCTCCATCACCTCTGCCTAATTTGTCCCGTACGATTTACGTCAATTTGGTCATTGTCTGACTTTGATGCTACTAAACCTTGAGGAGGCTCTGCCGAATTTTGAGGTAGGGTTATCTGCTGTGGAGGGTGGGACACCTACTGTGAAACATCACAGTGCTAACAGGCCAGAGCTGAGTCTCATAGTGGGTGGGTCCAGGACGAGATGACTCCCCAGGGTCTGACTCCAGCAAGGGACTGAAACATTCTGGGCTTCTGTTTCCTCAGCAGTCGTCTTCTTTTTTTTTTTTTTTTTTTTTTTTAAGCAGGCTTCTTATTTAAGCCTATTTTTATCTTACTTTCACATTAATAAGTCTCTCCTACTTCTTTTCAACGTGTATAAATATTCCTTACAACTATTAGACAAATCAACAAGGTAATGTACTATTTAATAAACGAGGCAAATGGGCTGAGGGGATAACCATTAACATTTTACAATGGAAGATATAAAATATGAGAAAGTTTTGTTTCTTCACCTTCAGAGTATGTCCATCTAGGTAGAATAAGCCATGAAACAATGTACAACAGAACAAAGTAGAAAATCAAATGCTACTCTGCCTGCGCGGAGGCAGAGTAGCCACAACCACAATGGCCGTGAAAGGCCGTATCCACACTGGGCCTTGGGCTCAGCCTTGAAGATGAGGTGAAGAGTTGGACAGCAAAGCCTCACAGGAAACAAATTCCAAACAAAGAACCGGCCTGAGTAAAGAAAGCACAGCTCTGAGCCAAGTAGGAAAACAGTCTGACAGCTGCGAGGGTCAAAAACCCACAGAGCTGCAGGGGCCAGGCAGGAATCTGAAGTGGGAGGAGGGTCCTGAGGGCCAGCAATCTCGATAACTAAGGACACCTGACACCAAGTCTCTGTGCTGGGAGACTCTAGGCAGTGCTGGGTCCCCGGTGGGGCCTGGAGCCCATTCTCAGCAGTCTCCCACCAACGTCAGAAATAGGCTTCTGCTGCTCAGCCAGAGAAGACAGGTAGAGGAATGTGGACCCCGAGTGACTCATCTCCCAGTTTTCCCAGAGAAGCCAAACGTCAAGATCTTTGTGCGCGAAAGCGCCCTTTCTTATTGTTGTTGCAACAAATTCACTAAAGAAAAAAAGACAGGAAAAGCAGTTCCTCTTGCCTAACTTAATCTACAAAGCTAGTCTGCCAACTTTATGGTTCTGATAGCTTAAATTTACCTAAAATACTTCAACATACACCACGTGATATTATGCCTGTGATACCACAACCCAAGTGGTCAGCCGGCTTGCTAACCAGGAATGGCCAGCGCTGGGGGGTTCTGACAGCACTGTACTCAGGACGAGGCAGGAGCTGCTCCAGGCATTTCCACCACCTGTACCCAAACACAGATAAGTATAAGCCCAGGTAAGTATAAGCCAGGTGGTGCCCTGAAGGGGTTATTGTTAAAGAAAACAGTGGCCTGTTGAGGGGCAGGATGCATGTCAGAAGTGGGCCTTCACTGGTGAAAATAAATGTTTTCAGGACACAGAGAGGAGCTGAAATATTTCACAGATATTCCCCCACCTTCACATGAAGAGAATAAAAGAATTCAATCACACCCAGGTGTAGCCTAGTCCCCGACCAATTCAATGTCTAGTCAGATTCCTAATAGCAAGTAAAGGAGGAAAAGCCAAGTGCACGTCTGACGCTAACGAATGTTTCACTCACCTGAAGGAGAGAGAGCAGGGCTTGACCTGAGCTCACAGAACAAACTGGGAGAGTGGTTCTGTTTAGGGGCCTGCTTGCTAATGAGTGCCAAACTTTGATCTGTAGCTTGCCTTCCTTAAAACCTGGGAGGGAGACGGTGGGTGAGAAGCCAATCTTCACCTGCTTCAAACTCCCACCATGGCTACTTTTACCTTTGAAAAGGAACCTGAGTTGCAGAGGGACAAAACTGGCCCCTGATTAGAGGGTAATGGGATCAATGTTTGAGAGCTCATCACTTCCTGAAATGTCTTTACAATGGTTTAAAAGACCTGTGGATCACTGGGGTCTGAGGCAAGGGGAGCCCCCAAGGCTTGGGGGGGCCTTGAGAGTTCCTTGGTACAGCAGCTTCTTTCCCCAGAGACCAGAACCTTAAAAAGATGGGTAACACTCAGAGAGAGTGCAGAGGGGCCCAACCAAGCACAGACTCTGAGCATCAGGTAAGGGAACTTGTACCCGATCCAATTAAAAGCTATTGCTCTCTCTCTAGAGAAGAAGAAACCTGGGGGAGAGTAAACAAGCAGGGGTGTTCAGGAAAGGAGAAAGGCTAGAAACAAGGAAACCCACAGCTACGGCCCAGGAGTAAAATCAATAGAGCCTGTACGGGAATAGACATTCTGGAAATACAGAGGATCAGACAAAGTCTTAAGAAAATATGATGATTTAGTGGATACTGGAATTAAAATAAAGGAAGGAACAAACAAGATTAAAAGACTTGCCGAGGAACAAACAGCAAGTTATTGAGGGTCTGAATAAAATCCATAGTCTTTCAAGAACTATGAAAAAGCCATGTAGCCCTCATCTCCTTTTCTGGAAGGTGCAGTGTGTTTTCCTTATGAAAAAGGAAATGCAAAATGGAATAATGGGGTTAATATTCCACAACTCCTAAGCTCTTCCCTGAGTAAAGATCAAGTTATGATTACCCAACACAGAAAAACTGGTTTAAGGTTCTCTGGTTAATCCGAAATGTCATATTTATATCGTCAAAAACAATCCTTTTTATAATTTGGTTTGATTCCCAGTTGGCGATTTTCTTTTTCCTCATGAGATACTCTCAAGATTTGACTGGCAAAACTGAAATAAACTTCTGAACACCAGGAGCATATTCAGAGCTGCCAGGAGCCGCCTTTCCTGAGTCCAACAGGTTTCCTTAAAATGTGATACCACCGTTAAATGAATAAGAAGTTCATTAAGAACTTAAGTTGAGACTTAAGTTATGCTAGCTGTATAACAATGAGTACAAAACGGAAATCAATATTTTCTTAATTCTGTTATAAACAGACTATAGCGAGTTTTTTTAAACAATGTATTTGATTCTTTTCATATTATTTTTATACTTGAATGTGTGTCAGTGGTACGGCACCCACTAATGTTCAGCACACACAGGGCGTGTGCACAGCGTGGGTTGGACACCATGGGCTTACAGACTTGATTCAGACACACTCAGGAAAACGCGTCAATTATTTAGAATGACATGACCTGGGCAAAGTGAACAGTAGAAACATGCTAATAAGCCCCATGTACAACCCCCAGAACTAAATAAAGGGGCCATCTTTTGCTGGTAATTCCAAATGCCCTTTCTTCCAATTTTCTTGGTCATAGAGAAAGAAAACACAGACCAGACAAAATCATCGCTTTAGCAGCTACAGACTCAGAGGCGTGCCTCTTCCAGCTGCAATCCAGCCTTCCTATTCCACCCAGATCAATCTTCCTAAAGTGCAGTTCTCCCATCAAGATCTTTCTCCCTCAGGGCATATGAGAAGAACAAGGAAGCCCATCCAAAGGAAGGAACAGGCTTCCAGAATCGTTTCTCCTGATTGCCAAGCTTACGTCATGACCACATACTGCAGCAAAGTGCGTTTAGCTTTGGTTTACTGACCATTTCTCAGTTTTATTTCTTTAATGTATAATTAAGCCCAGGCTTTGCCTACCAGTTTTTCTGTTCATTTTTTGTTTTTAAATTAAATAGAGGCAACTTTTCACTTTCCTGGAGCCTTGCCATCTTCAGAATGTCATCAGACCTCCAGGCACTGACAGCCAACTCTGAGAGCAAACAGGGGAGGGTGGCCTCCCTCCCTCCCACCTGCCGGAAACCCAGCAGCCCCAGGCAGGAGAGAGCTTGGTGCTGCACTGACTTGGAAGTGGCAGGGGGATGCCTCAAGTCCCCTAGGTGGACGTCACACCCCTGTATGACACTGCTCCGTGCTCAGCACAACCCAGAGCAAGAAGCAGAGCCTGGGAGCCAGCAAGCCAAGTCAGGATGGGGCAAGACCCGGGACAAGCTGCCAACACTCACTGGCTAACTTCCTTCTTAGAATAATGCCACTTGGCACACAGGAATAGTTTCCTATTATTACAGTGGTACTCCAGTGCACTCACAAATGTGAACTTGTCAAGAATGTGGTGCGGTATACGCGGCCCCTGTCCAGAGGCATGTTGTGGGGTCCTGACTATTTCTAGTCGACGGTGCGTACAAAAGAGCCACACCTCTGCTCGTTGAACAGGCCTGCATGTTAAGTCCCAGTTATACTCCCTGTTCATGTCCATAACTTCTTTGAGCAGTAGCTTCCCAAGCTTTAAAATGGGCAGCTTCGAGTCTAGCAGGTTCTCAGCAATATCAGTCCTTGCGGCACACACTGTTGCTTGACCACACAACATCCATGCTCTGTTCTTCTCTACCAGAATCTTGACTGTCTTTGCCAGGCCTTGGGGGGTTAATCTTACTGATCTAAGTCCATCATGGTGCATGGGTCCTCTCCACCTGGAGTGGTCTGAGGGCCTGCCTAGGAGATCCAAGAGGAACACAAGTGCAGGCTCCTTTGGAGAAACGTTTCTCCTGAGTAAACGATCCACCCTGCAAGGCTCCTCTGCTTCCCAGCCCACTTCCTGTTTGGGAACGTCAGGAGAAGATCCGATGATGAGAGTGAAGGTAGACTATGAGGACAGCTGCTGCTGGACACCCTGAGAGTGAGAAAGGAAAGTAGGAAAGAGTCCATGACCCCTGTGATACCCCTGGGCCTCTGTACCAACCATGAAACCAAAGCCCCAGACTTCTTGTTCTGTGAGATAATTAAATGTCTCTGTTGCTTAATCTCCTGTCAGACAAGCGCTCTGTTATTTGTACCCAAAGGCTTCTTAACTCTTGCAAAACTCCTATCGTCCCCTAGGCCAGCCATGTTTATTCATTCTTCTTACCATAAAGGGTTAACCATTGCATCAGAGGGCAAAGTCATTGCAAACCCCAAAAGGACTTGCTAAAAATCAGCAAGAAAACAGTTTAGCACATAGTGCAATTTTGGATTTTAAAACAGCTCCGGTAATTAGGCACAGCTTTTAATGCTAGGGGCACAAATCAAAACAAATAAATGCACGGGCACCTCAAGAAGGGGAAAAACACCACACTGTAAGAAGAACCTAATCCACTTTTTTCCAGTAGTGCCTGCTTGGGGCCACACTTACATCAACCTCCAACAAACTTCTAGGAAAATAGGAAAGAGAAGTAACTTCGACATCCTAGTCTAGACCCTTACTAGTCAATGTGAGGTCCACAACCAGAGGCGTCAGCACCCCGAGAGTATTTGAATGCAGAATCCCGAGCCCCACTCCAGACCTCCTGAATCAGAATCTGCACGGTAGCCAGCTCTCCAGCTGACAGGAGGCACAGTTTAAGTGGGAGAAGCACTGCTCTAGATTACATCTTCCCAGCAGAGCACAGCATGGTTCAGCAGGACTGGAGGACCATCCACTACACAGCTTCCCTCTTTTACCTCTTTGATGAAGAGAACCACAGCAGTGGACAAAGAGTGGCAGGAAATAAATACTGATGTATAGAACACATGCCTATTCATGTGTTCTATGACACTGTCCAAGGGCAAGACTAGAAAAGTAAATCCATTCCACAAGCATCTATCCGATCCAGTGATTCTCGACTGTGCCTAATGAGTCTCTAGCAAGACACACAAATTCATACCCATGCCACACTTCTATGGGAACACTCAGATTTTTATCCGATGTGTTTTTAAGTCCATGAAAATAATTTATAGTCCACAATACTTTTTAACAGTTTATCGGTAACAGCTGCTCACTGGAGATGCCATGGTACGGGGAAGGAGGCCATGGGTAAATATCATTCTCAGCACAGATTTTTATAGCACTACGCCCTTCTCTCCCACTCAAGAAACTCTCCCATGAATTGTGTAAGGGTGACATCATCATAATATTGGAGCAATAACCTCGGATCTGCCCATCTTTTAAGCAAGTCAATAAAAATGTTGGTTCTTATTGACTATTGGTAATCAGTTATTCACACATCTCTGCAGATTAGGATACACCACCTCTTCTGCTCAGGATACAGCCTGGTACCTTAAGAGGAATCAGACAGAACCAGAGAGAGTTCTCCTTTACCTACGGTCTTCTCCTAATCTCCTCCCCCGCAGTCAGGCTCCTGTTTGTGTCTGCTCCTTCTTACAGGCGAATGGTCTTCCATGCCCAGTTTGGCTCTACAGGGTGTGGTACCCACCTACGGCCTGGTGTCCAAAGCAGTCATGATCAGAAGGCATGATCCTGCTGTATGTCTCAAGTCTTGGCTTTAGAGAATCATTTATCAGGTGCCCTGAACGAATCCTTATTCTCCATCTATTAGGGAGGGAAAGGCAGTCCTGCCCTTTGAAATATTGGCGAATGACAATTTCATAGCCTTTTCTGACAGCAACAGAAGAAAAGAAATCAGAAGACATCATCTTTTAAGTCACTGAAGGCAAAAACTGTACTTTTAAAAATAACAATAAAACACAAAGAAGCCAGCATTCCCTTGGTTGGGGTCGTGTACGGGTGGACTCTCGGCACTGCCGTCAACAAGTTTCCTTCCAATGTGCTAGATTTACACTTGGAAGGGGAATTTTCTTAACACTTGTTTGCACTTTATACAAGGAATTGAATCAGTTCATAACAACACAAGGCAAACTGTAAGAAAAATTCAAGAAGAGGATTCTTGGTAAAAATATAAAGGCCACACAAGCTACCATCCCCTCCCCAATTCCTCAGCCATTCTCACAATCATGACAACATAGGCTTAATAGAGACAAAAAGGGTAAATGGTGATCAATATCCACTCACGTCTGGCTCACAGTTAAGTGACTGACACAGTCAATCAGCTACAGCAGTGGACAGCAGCAGTTTAAGACCCAAGAGCAGATGTTCTGCCCATCTGGCACGGCCACAGAGTCCTGCCCCAAAGCAGGTGAATTCACCACAAGGAGCAGGGCCCCGGGTCACGCTGTAGGGAGCAGCAGCAGAAGGAACGGGTGCTAAGAGGCTGAAGCAGGAATCCCCTCCAGCTGTGCCACATGTTCCCGGCAAGAGCCAGCGTTCTCAAGGCCAGTGGTACACATGACCACAAGCTCACCCGTGGAATCTTTCTACTAAATGGGATAATCACACTGGACAAAGGAGAACCACAGGTAATTCCCAAGTCACAGACCCATTCTTCCCTGGCCCCTCAATGTGGGGTGGAAGGGTTAATTTTAAAGATGCCCTGGGAAAAGTAGTCCCAGGACAGATACTTGGCTTATTCTCCCCTCCAAGCTCAAGATCATCCTCTGATTTGAATACTTTAAAACAGGCCTGAGAAGGTCTTTAGTGACTGCAGCCATTGAGGGCCATTTAAACATTCTGATGCAAGACGGGTCCTTGGAAAACATCTTGTCAATTTTCTTTATTGTACAACTGATGGAGCTGAACCCAGAGGTGACTAAATGTCAAAAGGCATAGATTTAAGGAGCACATTGGGGGTTGGAGGCAGCCTAATGGCAAGGACTGGAAGTGAACTCTGGGGAGATAGGAGAAGCATTTGCTTTTGTGACTTCAGAATGACCTTAAACAAGTGCTCAATTGCTCAGCAGTCTTTAGACCCTTCATCTGAAAGATCTACTTTGCTAAATCAAGCAGGCCTTTGTAAGGAGAGCCCTCAGTAAGTCAGTCACACAGGTATTATCCTTCCCCTGGTCAAAGGCATGCTTCTGAAGTCAGTGCAGGCTCCTGCCTGGCCACATCTGCAGAGGCAGGCACAAGTGACTTTGATCAAATATTAATAAGTTTAAATTTCCAATGCAATATTCATATACCTGCAGGTGATCTTTTTCATTCAAATCTCCATTCAACTAGCTCTATTATCAGAAGCATCCATTAAACCACAATAGCCCATGTGTACACTTTAAAGAAATGGCCCCCATGGACTATGATTAAAATAATACAACCGCCAGTTGTTACATGTATTTAAAGAAACAAGTCACATCATTTCCACAAAGTTTTCAGAAGGATTAGTCAAATCTTCAAAGAATCTACAGATTTTAAAGTCTATAATAAAGAAAACATCTCATGTTTAAACTCTTAACATTGAAGAATCAGTAAACTATGAGAGTCATACGTTAAACTCTGCTGCTCAGTATTCTTTTAAGCTAAGCTAACCAATACAGTCAAACATTTGGTACTTTATCCAACTTCGAAAGACCTTTGTAAGTCCCATTTCCAGCTCTAAGCACTGGGACTACAGAGCAGAAAGCCCTGCCCCTGAAGAGCTACTTTTTAAGATGGGGCAGAAGTCAGGAAAGGAAGTAAATATGGATAATAAACAAAATGACGAAATACATTATACAGCAGCGGCTCTCAGACATTAGCATGTGTTAGGACCACTACAGGGCTTCTTACCACACAGATTGCTGGGCCCTGTCTCCAGAGTTTGTGACCCAGCATGTCTGCCATGAGAAAGCCCAAGAATTTACCTTTTTACCACACCTATGCTGATGCTGCTGGTCAAGGAGCACACCTGGAGAGCCACTCGTGTAGGGTAAGCCCACACGGACAACAAAGAAAAGTAAAGCAACTGGAGGCCATGAAAGTCTCACTGATGTGACATTTGAGCCAAGGTCTGATAGAGGTAAAGCAAAGAGCGTTCCAGACGGGGAAGAGCCAAAGCAAAGGTCCTAAGACAGGAGCAGGCCAGGCAGAGAGGCCAGTTTGGAGCACAGTCAGGGAGAGGAACGAGTAGGAGATGAAGTCGCTGAGATTAGGAGGAGCCAGATCTCATAGGGCCTTGTGGCCACCATGAGTAAGGGATTGACTTTCACTCTGAGATGGGAAGGGACTGGAGGGCTCTGAAGAAAGGCATAATACAAATCGTGTCACTGCTTTTTAACAGCATTCCTCTCAATGCTGTGCACAGAACACACCACAGAGGAGCAAGCACAAAAAGAGAGCCCCTTAGGACGCTACCATAAGAATTTAGATAAGAACGATGGTGCCTGGGCCAGGATGAGTGCAGGGAGCTGGTGAGCCAGGGCTGACAACAGGATTCCTGACATACTGGACAAGGTGCAGGGTGGGACACGGAGACAAGGGCCAAGGAACACCAAAATTTCTAGCCTGTTCAATGGAAAGATGGTCCTGTCATTTAAAAAGGCGGGAAAGGCTGCGAGAAGGGCAGTATATTAGGGAGTCGAGGGGTCAGAGAGTTTTTCTCTACTGAAGTTAGACAATTTTTAGAGTTGAAAGGAAATTTGAGCACCTAAGAACATCATTTTATAGGTGATACAAACTATGGCCTGCAAAGAACTTGGCTTTGGGACTGGAGTTAATGAGATACTTTGGCTATCGCATCCCCAAGTGTACGCTATATAATCAAGTGTTATATTATATTCCATAGAATATAAATACAGATTGACAATATTTAAATTACCTAAAAAAAATCAATTATGATATGTGCAGTTACTTATGAGATGTTATTGACTAAAAACCATTCCTATTGGTCATACGTATTTCAGATTTAGCCCTAGGACGACCTATTAAACTAATCCTATTAGCTCTAACTTAAATACTCCAGGCAGATGCCTTTCCCTCCATACTTAAAAATATTTGAAACTGAAGTTTTACAGTTAACTGTGTAATGTCCGTTCCTCTTGAATTGTAAATTCCACGACAGTGGACATGACATCTCCGTTGCTTACAACTGTGTCAGCTCAAAGGATTGTGCTTAGAAATAGTAAATGCTCTACAAATAGTAGTCAACTAACCACGTCAGACACACTGAACCCCAACACCTAATGTCACCTTTTCCCCAGGGAAGGAGCAGCCCATGACAAATGGAAGCTCTGGGAAACAGAAAAGCAAATGAAAAAACAATCAAACAACCAAGTTAAAATGCTCTGCTTTAAACCTAAAAACTCTGGTTTTACCTCAGTAGTTTTCAGGTAACATGAAATTTAATTTAAAAATGCTATTACAGGTCCTTAGAGGACGAAAAGAGAAGGCAGGAGAGAGACTGAGTCCCATCTGGCCCGTCCCCCCCAGACACCCCTCTTTGCAGCTCAGTCCTGCCTCCACGCAGCTAAATGTGCACAGCTGAGGAAAAATTCCAGCAGGGAATCGGAGCAGAGTGATTCTCCTCCACTGGCTTCACCCAGCAAGACCTCCTTAAGTTTCTGTAACAACTGCTAGCAGCTGTTAAAGGATGGGAAGCTGCTTAAAATCTCCCCAAGTATTTCTCACTGATGCTGTACAGATGGAATGGAAAACTAAGTTTCTAAAACTGATTGCATTCTTGGTTCACAGTAGAGGTTTCGCCAAATGTTACCATTTGTCCAGATACCAAACTCAGGGAGCCAGCCACATTAATTTCCTTATTTACTCAAGGCAAAAAGAATTTTGTCATAATTCATTAAACCATAATTCGCATGATCATAAATTGTTCCTGAAACTCAAAAAGAAAAAAAAACTTTGGGTTCACTCTAAAGCACGTTGTACCTCCCCCAACGATTTCAATTTGCCTGTGTACTCTGTTTCCTGGGCGTACCCAATGTCTTAATTCATATCCTCTGCTTCAATCCTCCCCAGCTTTATCAACCATTTAATTGCTAGCTGAGTTTGCCCAAAATCAGAGGTGAAAAATGCTCATTTAAAAACACTATTTTCAGCCTTTAAAATATCCAGTAGCATACATGTTTAATATTTAAATATGTAAAGTATTTTCACTTCCCCCTTTAAGCTGATGCATTCTTGCTTGAACATTCAGCTGACATGTGCACCCTCTGTGACCAACAGGCATGTGCCCTCACAGAGCCTGCAGACGAGATGGCGTCCGCCATGCCTGCAATGGGACTTCACGGACACACCTGCCACGGGTCAGGCCCTGTCCGTGGATGCTGAGATGAACAACACAGAGATTCCACCTCTGGGAAGGATACCGCCTGGAGGTAGAGGGGAAGGCACAGACGCAATTTCGACTAGGCTAGCCAGGGGATGGACAGGGAACTTGCAAGCTGCCAAGGAGAGGTACTGGAGAAAGGATCAGAAAAGGTTTCTCAAGGAAAGAATGCCCTGTATGGAGTCTTAAGAGAGAAGTGATCCAGGTAAAAATAAGGCAAATTGTGAATGAGAAGCCATCAGAATTTCAAATCTAAGCAGAAAACTCTTGAGGATGAGACTAGAAAAAGAGGCAGGTCCTAATGCTCCACTATTAGGGAGCTGGGGCTTTATTCCATCAACAATTTTACACTGTATGCAAGAAAATGATGGTCAGGTCTTTATTGTAGATTGCTCACTTTGGTGTTTTGGGGAAAACTGATGGAGCAAAGAAAGAGGAAGACCAAAGCAGGCCCTAAAAGCAGAAAAAAGAGGAATACTGGGCAGAGGGAGCATCTAGAGCCTCACTTCTGTGGACCGCACAACACCCTTTCATCATTACTAAAGGCACCACCTCTGAGCGGCGCCTGTGGCTCAGTGAGTAGGGCGCCGGCCCCATATACCGAAGTGGTGGGTTCAAACCCAGCCTCAGCAAATTGCAAAAAAAAAAATAATAATAAAGGCACCACCTCCACTTCAACACAAAAGCAGTTCAGAACTAAGCAATCCTAAAATGGAATGTGTTTTACTTTAGCTTTTTGAATGCTCTAGTGTATTCTCATTACACAGACATGCAAAGTGAAATAACTTGGTTACACGTTTAGAAGGAACAATGCCAGGATTTGAACCTGGCTGTCTGGTGGGGTCAGAGCCCAATGCCCTGGCAAGATGCTCGGAAATAGACGGTTCCACCATTCCCTGACTCAGATGCCTCGGGCGCTTTCACAGCGTTCCCATACACCGGAGGCTGACTCCAGTGCCGCCTGGGTGCCTGCATCACCTGGCCAAAAGCAGCTTCCCTACAACACAAGAAATAACTCTTCAACCCTCCCCATCAAAGTGCACCTTATCAGGGCCAAAGATCACAGACAAAACAAAAGAACTTAGCAGCTACAGATGTAAAAACCACCTTCCTCGGATCCCTTGAAGAATAATGTCTAAGTGTTAGATACAAGTTACGTCACCCTGCATATTTTCCTGGCAGTTTTAGTCATGGGGTTTTTGGTGTTCAATGTACAGTCAGAAGCTGAAAATGCAATTCAAGGCTGATAAGGGTGTGACCTTCCTCCAAGAAAATGTCAATGACACTCAAAGTCATAGCAATGCACCTTAGACATGAAAAACCTAGGGTGTAAGTTTGATTCAAATGGGCTCAGATACATTAAGACAGGTGTGAACATAACTTTCCAAAGTTCTAGGTAGCCTAGTACTAGATTTGATTTCTCTGTTATGAAAACCTGGGGATGGGAAATTCATACAAATAAGCTCATTTATGAACAACAAAAATTTATTCATCACAGTTCCAAAGACTGGAAAGTCCAAGATCAAGGCGTCAGCAGAGTTCCCCTCTGGGAAGGACTCACTTTCTGGTCCGTAAATGGTGATTCCTGGCTGTGTCCTCACACTGTACATGGGGCAAGGCAGCTTTCTGGAGCCTCGTTTATAAAGGCCCCAATCCCACGCATGCAGGTTTAGCCCTCGTGACCTTATCACCTTCCTACCTCCAAATACCATCACATTGATGATTAGGTTTAAACACACGAATGAGGGGGGCAAGGAGGCATGCCAACACTCACAGCATCTCATGCACACACCTAAAAGGCAAAGGTAAGTGAAAATGAGCATGAAGTCTACCTTATGTAGTGCCGCAGTTGCTTCTAGAAAGTTCCTCAGAGAGCAAATGTTTTGAAAATCAGCATTTTTAATAATACATTAAGAGCAGCCAGTATTTTGTTAATTCCTGGAATAAATGGATTTACAGTAGCCACCCCAAAGTGACCTGTTTGATATGAATTTCTATTTGCTTAAAATAGTATCTCTCATTAATTCCAGACAAACAGGCTTAGTCACTTGCCAGACAAAGAACCAACCTCTTCCCGACAACACAACAGCATCAAATAGGAAAGTAAAGCCTGACTTCCACGTAACCACACCCCTCCTATCACACAGTGTGGCAAAACCTATCACATTTACCAGGGCATCCTGTCTAGGTTTACTGTCAGACTCAAACACACAGAGGACATGGCATGAAGAAAAGCATTTCTTTTAAGCCCTGAGTAGGTTCACTGCATCAAACCTGAAGTTCTCCAGTCGGCACAGAGTAGCAATTGTATCACAGCTGAGCTTATTTCTACACCACAAGATGACTAAGATGACTGCCTCTCCTACCCCCTGGAACCTTACCAGCGCCTGTGTGTTTCAACCTGAAGGAGAAAGAGGAAGAGTGTGCTAAATCTGTCCCCTAGCCTACAGTGGGAGTCGGTTTCAGGACGTGGACAAGCTCATGGTTGCTACTGGTATTCCTCTCCAAACGCAGGTCACGTAAAGCCCGTCTAGGGTTCTCCCTCTGGAAATCCCACAGGCCCTGCAGTCAGGCAGCCTGAACCTGAAGCCTGGCTCCACCACTTTTCTACATGTGAGTTGGCCCATTTAGTTCCCCACACCGTACCGTACTTTCTCAGCTGTAAAATGGGTGTAATAGTACCTTCCTGGTAAGGTTACGACGAGGACTGAGTCCTCAGAACCTGCAGGCTGGCCTGGCACATAGGAGGTACTCAATCCACATTAGTTACTGATTCCATATCCACGGTCTATAGAAGTGGGTATCCTTCCCACAGAATTTGTACTACAGTAAACGGAACCAAGCATATTAGCCTATTTACTGCACTTCTTAGCTGCACAACAAAGCAAAGGTTTCTCATGGTCTAAACCAGGCCCTTTCATCTCCTCTTTTCCAATAGAAAGTTCTGAGAAAGAAAATTGACATACTTTGTACAATGAATGATTTTTTAAAAATATATATAAATATATATATACATATATATATGTTTTCTATTAGGATAACAAACAATGCAATTGTTTTTTTCTTAAAAACAATGCAATGCTGGGTGCGGAGGCTCACGCTTGTAATCCTAGTACACTGGGAGGCCAAGGTGGGTGGGTTGCCCTGAGCTCACAGGTTCAAAACCAGCCTGAGCCAGAGCAAGACCCAGTCTCTAAAAAATAGCCGGGCATTGTAGTGGGCGCCTGTAATCCCAGCTACTCAGGAGGCTGAGGCAAGAGAATTACTTGAGCCAAAGAGTTTGAACTATGAGACCACAGAACTCTACTGAGGTGACAAAGTAAGACTGTCAAAAAAAAAATTTTTTTTTAACTAACAGGCTAAATAAATGCCATGCTTAAAAAAAAAAAAACCAAAAACACAATGTACATCATAATATTCTCAAGACAGGCAATATATATTACATTTCTGTAAAGAAATGAATGAAAACTAAACTTCTACCCAGCCTAATTTTCAAACTACAGGGCCTAAGAGTCATAAAAATACAAAGGGAAAGGGCAAAAGCAGTCCAAGTAAAAACAATGTATTATTTGTCTAAATAAAATTGGTAGTAACAAAAAGGGACAGACTCACTCCCACCATTTCTGTGAGTCTCTACTTTCAACTCCTCCACCCACCTCCCCTACTTCACCCACCAGACAACAATGCCAGCAAAAGACCCAAAGATTCCTGGTCCTAGTTTTTGTTCAAACAGTGACCAACTGCCTGACCACGAAAGTCAAGCTCGTGTAAAATGAGGACGGCAGTTAACATCTCCCTGTTCCAAGGAGACATTAATAATCCTTTATGGCAATAACCTTACTTTACAGTTAAACTTTAAAAGTGGAAATCTAAAATAGTGTATAAATTTAATGTCGTACTTAGGTCAGTGAGTATGAGGAAAATTAAACATGACTTCTAGCAAGCGACAGCTTCAGAGATGTGGAAACAGCACATTCGAATGAGCCATCACACATCTGGGAAAGGGCAAATCCAATTTATGTTATTACACAAGCATGAAGTCACATATACAGAAAGGGCACCGAGGATGGCCCTCATGGTCAGGCACAGAGAAGGCTTCGCCCCTTGCACACGGGTTCATTTGACCCCTGCACTGCCCTGCATGTGGGTGCTTTCTGCAGACGCCCTCTGAACCCAGCAGCACCTGCAGGGTAGCCACCTTCTAGGTCACGCTCAACACCACCCGCAGTGACAAACAACCCAAAGGCTTGAGAAGGAAAGGAAAGGTCAGGATATCCTACCTCAGGGAATTCCTCCTGGGAAAAAGGAAAGGACAACGCGTTCCAGAAGGCCCAGCGAAAGGCTCAGATCAGTAATCTGACAAGGACATTGGGACGAGGCGACTGGCAGTTTCAAGTAACAGAGGAAGGCAGGGAAAACTGCCTTCACAGTTCCCAGGCGGTTCCCAGCTATTCTGACCCTCTTAAAGAGAAATTATCATTTCATCATAAAGTAGTTACATCTTATCAGTTTAGAGTAAGAGTATCGGCAAGTTAGTTTTCAAATTCCATCATTAGTAAGAATTACCTTTTCATAACTTAAAAACTCCTCAGAGCTGAACTTCTTGCAAGAAAAATTGGAAGCACACTTGATCCAGTGAGCACAGAGGAGTAGAGAGTGATCCTGTCCGCTGTGGTAACCGCAGTAACACACTAACACACAGTAACAGTAACCACAGCAAGGGGGATATTACTGCCCGCCTACTTTGTGCCCACCACAATTAGGATTATCAAACCTTGACTTCACAAAATAAGATGAGGTGGGTTATATTTTTATCTTCCTTTAATGCAACTGGGTCTAAAGGAGGTTTGGTAACTGTCCCAAGATCAGAAAGCTCCTAAGAGGTGGCCTAAGAATTTCAGCTGAGCCTGTGATGACACAAGAGCTGGCCTTTTTTTTTTTTTTCTTTTTCTTTTTCTTGAGACAGAGTCTCACTATGTTGCCCTTGGTAGAGTGCCGTGGCGTCACAGCTCACAGCAACCTCAAACTCTTGGGCTTAAGCGATTCTCTTGCCTCAGCCTCCCAAGTTGCTGGGACTATAGGTCCACCACAACACCCAGCTACTTTTGGTTGCAGTTGTCATTGTTGTTTAGCAGGTCCCGGCCAGGTTCAAACCCGCCAGCCTTGGTATATGTGGCCAGCGCCTTACTGAGCTACAGGTGCCGAGCCAAGAGCCTTCCTTCTTAACTGACTGCTTGGGGCTCAACAGTCCAGACGCTTTTGCCCACAGATGTTTTCAGCTATTTGTTTAGTTGAAGCACCTTTCAAACTGTCCCTAGCCTGTGAGCAAAGGTCCACTCATGAGGACTAGATATGGATACATGAGGCACTAACTGAGACAGCTCAAGAACAAAATTCAGTATTAAAAGTGATGAGAGCCATCAAAGAAGGGAGGAAGGAGACCGATAAATCAAGAATAGCCAAAGATTAATAATTATCCAAACCATGGCTCGGCACCTGTAGCACAGTGGTTACGGCACCAGCCCAGGCCAGCTAAACAAGTGCAACAAAAGAAAATAGCTGGGCACTGTGGCAGGCACCCGTAGTCCCAGCTACCTGGGAGGCTGAACAAGAGAATCACTTAAGCCCAAGAGCTGGAGGTTGCTGTGAGCTGTGACTCCACAGCACTCTACCGAGGGTGACATAGTGAGACTCTGTCTCAAATAATAATAATAATAATTATCAAAACCAGGTGATGGGTACAAGAGGGCACATCCTACTGTTCCCTGCAATGACAGGGGCAGCCCAGTACAGGAAAGGACCATTCAGTCAAAAATGCCAAAAGCATCTCACTGAGAGAAATGGTGATGGCTAAAAGGATTGCTGAGACAGACTTCCATGGAAATGAGCAAAACAAGAATGAATACAGACATAGCTAGATTTTATCCCAAGCCTTTCAGGTTACTCTGCGCATGGAAGGTGCTCACCTAGTGTGTTCATGCAATAGACATCACTGCATCCCCTGTCCACCAACCGCCAAGAATAGTAATATTAGGTCAGACTGAAGAACATAACAAGACCTAGATTTTAGGAGCTCCCAATTCTTTCAGCCACTTCTTTATTCATTCTTAATTAGTGTGTACAAGTTTCAAACTTTCAAACTCATCGAAAAGCTTTTTTAGGGCTGGGCCTGGTAATCCTAGTACTCCGGGAAGTGGAGGTAGGATAATCACTTGAGCTCACAAGTTTAAGACCAGCCTGAGCAAGAACAAAACCCTATGTTTACTAAAAATAGAAAAGTCAGCCTGGCATCATGTCAGGTGCTTGTAGTCCCAGCTACTTAGGAGGCTGCGGTAGGAGGATCACTTCAACCCAGGAGTTTGAGGTTGCTGTAAGCTTGGCTGAGGCTATGGCACTCTAGCCTGGGGCAAGAAAGTGAGACTGTCTCAATAAAAAAAAAAAACCAGCTTTTTCAAAAGTGCTTTTCTTACAGTTATATAAATATTTCTGTTACTCAATCTGAGAGGAAGAAAATATAATAAAATTGAAAGTAAAATTTTTTTTTTTTTATCAAAAGGCTGTACCCTACTGAAACAGCATCTTTTATAGGATGGTGTGATGAAGATTCATTAAAACAATAGGAAAATATGTTGTCCTCCAGACCCAAATGTTCTGTAAATACTATATGTCACGTAAAATAAGGCAGTCCAGATACATTCTTAAAAGAGATTACATTTACACACATTTATTCATTCTACATTCCTTAAAACTGTAACCCCATAAACATGTAAAATATGTTTTATCTTCATAGGCTTTACCTGCTATTTGTACCGAACCATCCTCACCCAGAAGAATATTACCAGCTTTCAAATCCCTATTAGAAAAAAGAAATAGAGAATAAATTGTGGAGTACAGATTATTATATTGATTCACTTAGGAAGATTTTAAAATATATCATTATGACGTGGCTCTTTGACATAAATATAATATTAAAATTGTATTAAAGATTTTAAAAGTTTTAAGTATATACCTGTCATTTAGTCCTGGGGGACACTTAGGATTTTAGTGACAAATAATTTCCATGACATCAATATCCATATTTAATTAAATTACTGTTGAGTAGACTATTTCATGTTTCAGAGTTAGAAACTGTCCATGAACTCACAATCCATTTAAGTTTATCTGTGGTGCAATTCCACATTAATTCCATCTCCCTTGGAAAAATGAATTCTATCATCTCCTCTGGGGATATACCAATTATAAATACTCATTATAAGATTATGTTTCTTTATTATATAGAAGCTGTATACAAGTAATCTTAACACTTAAAGGAAAATGAGAATTTGTAATTTATAGGTTTGAATTCTAAAGTATTATTTTTTCTAATTATTGAAAAATATAGTAGATGTCATTAAATATATAGCTCACTTATAGTTCAGAGTAGGAGGATTAAATTATTAGTATTATTGGGAAATGGTTATTTACTTGCAAAATTTGTTTAAAAAAATCCCTAAGAGCCCAAGTAGCACTAACTCATCTGAAACATCAGGCACTCACTTTCTATGCTGTTTGTCTATTTAAAAAATTGACATTTTATGTCACAAAAGAAGATAAAATTAGTGCCACTTCCTTCCCTCTCACTACTGTGTTGAAATTAACATATCACAACGTCTAGAACAGAAGTGCCTGTATCAGAAAGCCAGAGATGCTATCCAGTTCAACTGAACACACTTTAAGAGGAGTCCCGTTAACTAAATGTTTAAATGAGTTCGTGTAGTACCTTTTATATTCTGCTCTTATTTCAGTGAAAGCAAATAAACCAATCCTAAGGATACCAATATAATTCATCAAAATTAATTCTTCTGTTTCTTTCTTAAGCTCTTTTTCTTCCCAACTATTCAGCCTATCTAAGTTAGAAGTAATGTCAATACCTACCTTCTGCTTGCATTTCCTTAACATTGTTTACAAACTAGGGCTAAAGACATGAACAGGTGAATTTACACATCTCTGCAGACGCCATACCTGTGAATCTGACCATTTCTGTGTAGATAGTCTAAGCCTTCCAAAACCTCTTTAAGAATTGTTGCTATTATTGCCTCTTCCAGAACGCCATTCTTGTGTTCTCCTCGGTTGACAATGTATTTTATGATATCCAACATTGAACCTAAGTGGACAAACAGAAGAATTGAAAAAAGTAATTTTACAAACACCTTCATTACCTTTTCAGGGTAAAACTCCACCACTTGGGGAAAACTAAATGGGAATATTGAAATACTGGTTTTTTTGTTTAGTTGATACAAACATTCCCAAGATGTACAAACGACAAAAGGGCAGCCCCAGGACCAGAAACACGAAATTCGGGTTTGCAAGGCACTTTCAGGGTGCACTGAGCGAGGAGGATTCTGGATCAGGAACCAGACCACTCCACAGTTAGTCTCTTTGCCCTGGACATACGACCGGTCACAGACTTTGAAGAGGGTTCAAAGGGTCTGAACTGACAAAGGAGAAGTAGGGAGCCAGGAGAAAAGGCAGCAGTCAACTGCAGAGAGAAAGAACCCAGATCCTCCCCAACACTGAAATCACAGGCGGGAGGGGGAAACAGTACGATGCTGCTAAACCTCTGCTTATACCAGAAGATTCCTTCGCATGACCGTACACAGTCTATTTTCATCTACCTGATGCCTGATGTACTGACACCTACAATAAAGAAATAAATACCTCAATACCTAGCCCTTGGTTACTATATACAGAGCAGAATCCTTGACAATGTGAATTCATGTTTCAACACATATTAATTAATATTCCAAACCTCTAGGTCATTATAAAGCCATAACTACCCGGGGGTTCAACATTTCTGAAGAGTTAACAAACAGCTTACCTCAGGACCTGAATTTGGCTCTAGGCTCTTTATAATTAAATAAGAGGATTGAGTTTCCCTGTCAGATTATTCCTCCACCAGACGAGCTGCCTGCCCCTCATTAAGAGAGCCAATGTAATGAAATATAATAGAAGAAAACAAATCCATATTATACTTCCCCCTCAGAGAGAAAAAAAAATCTTATCATTCATTGACTCTTGGATTTTTGTGTTGTTAGGAAAATGGTAATTCCAAAGCCATTTTATAAGGATGTACCATCCAAGGCAAGTATGCATTTCTGGCCCGCTAAAGGAAAATGAACAGGAGTCCACATCTGCCTACGTTCTCCTTACCTGTGGAGACCTGTTTAAAACCTGTTCCTCTTACCTAAAGCCCAGAGAGACTATGCTGACCTCTTTTAAAAAGTCAGTGAAATTTTCTATCAGATCCTCCTCATAAAACAGGACAAGAGGATATTCTCAAGTTTATAAAAGTAAGAGGTTAATTAAGGTAAAATCTTCAGCTTGACCAGGGTGGTATTTGGGACTATGTAAGGTCTCAGGTCACCAAAATTTCTCATTTCCTCAAAATTGGTGGAACCCCACAAGAGGAACATCAGCTAAGATCATCTTGTTGGCAAAACATAACCCTCTGCAGAACCGAGGGGCAGGGCCAACAGCACTGCTCTGAGGAGGCTTCCTTTTCCTTCTATTCTTTTTCTTCCTTTCTCTTTTAATTAAAAACCAAAGTAGTCACTCAAGGAGATGAAGACTAATAGAATTGAGTAAGACTAGGAACAGAGCAGAACTAAGTTGTCCCAGGCTCCCTACTGAGACCTACACAAGCACACCCAAGCCAATGACAATGTCTTCATCGTCTCATTCTTGGGCCTGTACTTGATCCAAGGGAGTTTCTTAAAATAATAATAATAATAATAATAATAATTCAAGATGTATCCCTAGATTCAGCCTTAGCTGGAACTAGGTCTGCAGATTAGAATGAGCTCTACCATGTAAATTCTGCTGTGCCAAGTTTGGCTTTGTCCAGGCAAAGCAAAATGTTCTCTGCTCTTAAACCGTACTTCATATTTCAGAAAGATACAGAAGGAGTGACACCCTAGAAACAGAACATGTTAGAGGGTATGCCAGGTGTCACTAAGGAAGTCACTAAGAGGTTCTAAGTTTCAGTGTCCAGGTCTGTAGAATGAAGCAGCATAGCTCAGTTTTTAAGCTATGTCACAAATCCCAGCATCAACATTCCTATGCATGTGATCTTGGGAAAGCTGCTAAACTCCCTTGAGCTTTGGTGTAATTTCTGAAAAACAGGATGGTGACACAGGCCATTCAGAGGTGTTGTCAAGATTAAATGAGATAATGTCAGTAAACTGCCTCAGACGGGATCTAGTCATAGGAAATGTTCGACAGAGGGAACGGTTATCATTATCACTCCTTTTCTGAGAGTGATGTTAAAAGACTAAAAGAAATCAAATAGGCATATGAAACTGCTTTGTAAATTAAACTGCAATGGCCTGCATAACTTCAGGGATCTGAGGCTATTGAGGAGAATTATTTTCTAACAACAGGATAAGAATAGTGTCACTTCTGGTCAATGCCACAAAGAACTTAGCACACATTTCTCTTCATGTCAGTTGAAACATTTATTGAGCACCCAGTGGACACCATGTTCAATGAATTCAGAGTGTGTTAGACAGTTCTTTCTTCACAAAGTCCACAATCAAAATCTGCACTACCCAACACTGTGGTCACTAGTTGCAAGAGGCCATTTAAATATAAATCAATTGAAATGTAATGGAAACTCAGTCTCTCAGTCACACTAGCCACATATCACGTGCTCAAGAGTCCTACATGACTGGTAGAAAGCTGGTGGCACATCTGTAGAACATTTCCATCGTCACGGGAAGTTCTAACGAATAGCACTGAAATAATTCAGTATATTACAATGTGTTAAGGATCTGAATAATGTTAAAAAGGAACAGTTTAAAGAAAAAGAACGGTTAACTTTTTTGAAGAGTAAGCAGTGGCTACAGAAAGGATATGACACCTTCCGGCTTGAGCACACGGGAAGGCGAGAAGAAGAAACACAGGCCCGGGCCAGGGCCAGAGGGACCAGAGCACATTTAGCACACGCGGACGGGGACACACGTGCTCTACGAAGCTGAGCTGAATTAGGAAAGGCTCTGAAGATCAGCCCGAAGAAATCTGAACTTTATCCTCTAGGCAGTAAAAAAGCAAACAAACTCTCAAACGCAGGAATGAAGGGACCAAATCTAAAGTGTTATTCAATATACTGGCTCCAGCAAAAGGCAGAAAAAAATAAAAATAAAAACTCACTTACCTCCACTTAGCAACTTCATGACCAGCCAAAGTTCATCTTTGACCACAAAAGAGGTGTAATAGGTCACAACATTTGGATGGCTGCACTGACTCATGGCTTGAATTTCTTTCTATTAAAAAAAGCAAAACCATATTAGACCTACATATTCTCCAAATATTTCCAACATCCACCCAGGACATTTACTACAATAGTGCCTTTTGGTTTAGGAAATTCATGTTTACTTCCTTTATACTCAACTATCTAAAAATGAAATTTAATTTTATATTGACCATGATTTTTTTCTTTACCATGATTAAAACATTTAAAATATGGAGTGCATACGTAATAATCACTATTGGTAGATCAGATATTATATAAATTGCTTCGCGTGTGATAGGCCATTTTAGCAAAATAGTAGATATTTTTTCCTTACTTTACAGATGAAAAAATTGAGACTTCAAGAGATTCCTCAAACACCTGAATATCAAACAGGTGACTGCGGTCAGGTGATTGTAGTAATGGTCTCTGGCCCTACTGGTATTCACCAGCTGAAAGGAATTCTTCCAAATGATACTTCTACTATTTCTTTTATATTTTACTTTTTAGGGGGAACATTTAAAAAGTTGAAATCCTATAAAAACAAAACAATTTGGTGATTTGGAGAAGAAATGTCCCCATACATGGCACTAGGGCCTAACATTTATTTTCATTATATTCGTTAAAGTAATGTGGTTAAAATTACAATGAAGTTTGTTTATTTTCTTTAATCTGGAAATAATTCTTGAGCTATAGAGGCAAACTGCATTAGACCTGATACTCAACAAATATTTTCAACCATCCACCCAGGACATTTTCTAAGAAGTTTCCTGCTCCACAGATATGAAGAGATGGGAAAGAAACCCCCCAAAATAAAACTATAAAAATGAAAAAAAAAAATCTATGTTTAAGCATTTACCAGAAATTTTCTCATGTTGCTATATGGCCTTTGTTATCCCCCCACAAATACTATTTCTCCTATAAACAGTACTGAGGTTAAGCAGGTATTGTGTTCAACAAAGCATTTGATCTTTCAGAAAGCACTTCAGAAGGGCTACACTCTTGGTCACAGCTGGATTGGTTAAACTCGGGAAGGTTATCCTGTACCTTTGAGCCTCAGTTTCCCTTTCTGTGAAATGAGATTTATGCTATCAACTACATCAAATCATTGTGGAATAAGCAAAATGAGATACATAAAACTCCTGGCAGGGTGGCTGGCACATAACACCAATGTGAAAAAGCTGATTTAGAATCCCCAAGGTCTTCGTTCCTTCTAGACCAGGCGTCCTCAAACTTTTTAAACAGGGGGCTAATTCATTGTCCCTCAGACCGTTGGAGGGCCAGACTATAGTTTAAAAAAAAAAAACTATGAACAAATTCCTATGCACACTGCACATATCTTATTTTGAAGTAAAAAATAAAACGGGAACAAATACAATTCACACCAACTCATGTGGCCCGCAGGCCGTAGTTTGAGGACCCCTGTTCTAGACCATCATCTCACAGGTGTCTCATGTGCCCCAAGTCCTGACGAAGACTCAAAGACAGAGAGAGGCAGACCTTGCCATCAGACAAGGTTGAAGGCAGACCTTCAACTTTCCCTACTGAAATATCATGCAACACACTCATTTGCCCTGCTGGCTCGCTACTGGGGAAGCTTCCTGTCATGTACAGGCAGGTCATTCAGTCAGGAATTTTCAGCTTTGCTCCTGATTCTACACTGTCTCGGTCTGTGTTTTTCCTAATTATTTCACCCTGTGTTCTGTTTATACCACCTTGTCATATTTCATGTATCCTGGTAGGCTGCCTCAAACTCTTCTGGGATAAAGAGTCTGAATACATACTTATTACAAAGGGTTATCTTTGTACTAAGAACAAAGAGAAATAATACAAGTATTGAGATATAAGAACTAGGAAAAAGTTATAGCCAGTGTTTTATGTTCTCCCTGAGACCATGAGATTGATGCAGCACTAGAGGAAAATTTTTTGTTACAGTAAGAAAAGAGTTTAAATGGATTCTGAATTCAAAACATTAAACTATGTTTAATTGAATTAGCACATTTACACAACTGATGTAAATCTCAAATAAATTCTTCATCTGACAATGATGGCAAAAATATCCCACTCGGCTACTCAGTTAAGAACTCAGACCTCCTCAAGCTCCAGTGACAGGGGCATGTGTGCAGTTCCATCCAAGGCATTACTATGTCTGACTTTATTCCACAGCAGTAGATCTAACCATGGCTGCACACTGAAATCGCCCAGGGAGCTCTGAAAAACCAACATCTGGGTCCCAGCCCCAGGGAGGCTGATGTAAATTGGTTTAGGATACAGCCTGGGAATGAAAATTTCCAGAGGCTCCCAGGTGATTCTACTGTGCAGCCAAGTCTGAGAATTCCTGCTTTCAAGTTAACAACTGAGAAGCATTTTCCTTTCAATGAAATGGTGAGACAGAAACATGTGGCTAGCTCCCAGGCACATTTCCACACTGCAATTTAATCTCAAAAGGAAATCGATATATGTGATTTACAAATACCGTCAAATGAAACAGGTGTTTCCAAATGCAAGAGATGACCAAAACGTCTTTAAAATGTACGCAATACCCTGCTAGCATTTAAAGAATTCGATAACGGTATGCGGGTCACCATGCTAAATAAAACTTTCTAGAATATTATTCTCCAGTGTTCAGTTCTATAACACGAGCATCATCACAAAAGACAGCTTAATATTCATAACAACCAAATACTAAAAATAGCAGGATTAAAAAATTAAAAAATAAACTTCAGCAATTTCAAATGTTAGTGAAGAAACCTAAGAAAAATACTAGCAGAGCTCTTACAAGAGCAATGTATTTTTCTGGACTGTCATTTTCAATCATGAAAAATGTTACTGTGAGCTTTTTAACTATAAAAAATAATATGCCGGGTGGCTCCTGTGGCTCAGCAAGTAGGACGCCGGCCCCAAATACCGAAGGTGGCAGGTTCAAACCCAGCCTCGGCTGAACTGCAAAAACAGAAAAATAGCCAGGCGTTGTGGCGGGCTCCTGTAGTCCCAGCTACTTGGGAGGCGGAGGCAGGAGAATCGCCTAAGCCCAGGAGTTGGAGGTTGCTGAGAGCTGTGTGATGCCACGGTACTCTACCGAGGGTGATAAAGTGAGACTCTGTCTCTACTAAAAAAAAAAAAAAAAATTATATGACATTTAGGCAGTACACTCTTGCCTCTTTTATTTATTTTTTTATTAAAGCATAGCTGTGTATATTAATGCAATCATGGGGTACAATGTGCTGGTTTCATATACAATATGAAATATTTCCATCAAACTGGTTAACTCTTACCTCTTTTAAAGGAAAAGTACCAGCAGAGCAGAGAAGAAACTATTCAAAGAATGAGACAAATATTGTCCTGTACCACTTACAAATGAATCAACAAATATCCCTTGCCACTTAGCTCAGTGATTATTTTTATGTGATTTGGTATCTGAATTTATCCAATTATAGTCCAAATGAAGGCAGAATTAGAAATGAGATATTTTGAGGACAGGGAAACATTTTTAAGAAATTAGGACAAGGAAGCATAAATTCAGGGGTAGTTTTAAGCAGTGTTTGTAGATAAGGTTTGTTCGGCTCATTGGGTTTTTTGGTTTGTTTTTTTGGAAGAGAATGCTGCTCTGTCACCCTGCTTGGGCTAGAGGGTGACATGACATCAGCCTAGCTCACAGCAACCTCAAACTCCTAGGTTCAAGCAATCCTCCTTTGTTAGCCTCCAGAGTAGCTGAGACTACAGGTGCTCACTACATGCCTGGCTAATTTTTTCTATGTTGAGTAGAGATTCTCACTCTTGCTCAGGCTGGTCTCCAACTCCTGAGCTTAGGGGATTCTCCCGCCTCCGCCTCCCAGAGTGCTAGGATTACGGGAACAAGCCACCACAGCTACCTATAGATAAGGTTTTAAAACTAGAGAGAGTAGTTGTAAACATGTGAAGTGTCATGGCAAATGGAGGTCTGGAAAATTCCTCAAAAGCAGCAGGGAAATCACCATGAGCAAACATCTACTTGCTAACAAAAGAGAAAGAACATTCCAGGGCCTACTTGGTTGGTTATGATGTCACAAAATTGGGAGCTATGTAAAAAACTGTCTTAAAAAACTAAAGAACTTTGCTTGGAAATGTAGAAGCCACTGGTACAGTTATTTTCTTCAAAGAGAGAAAGTGAGGGATAAACTAATGATACTGAAATACTAAAAGAAATCTCAAGAAGAAGGAGCCATTTTCCTACAGTTAGCTAATTAAGTTCTTCAACATAATAATGGTATCATATGGGTTCTGAAAGCTCTGAGGTTGCCATCATGGAACTGAAATTGGACTCTGTTATCAGTGACTGCTTTTTGATCATTTAATTATCTGTGACTGGGAATGCTAGAAAAAGTCAAGCTGAAGACATTATTAAAAACAGAAATAGTTGCTCCCACTGCACTCCCAGCTACTCAGGAGACTGAGGCAGGAAGATCACTTGAGTTCAGAAGTCGGAGGCTGCCATGAGCCCTGATCACACCATTGTACTCCTCCAGCCTGGGCAACAGAGGAAGACCCATCTCTAGAAAAAGGAAAAAAAGAGATAGCCATGTCTGGGGGCTACTTAGAAGACTGAGCTAGGAGGATCCTTTAAGCCCAGGAGTTGAGGCCAGCCTGGGCAACACAGTGAGACCTGTCTCTTAAAAATAAAAAAATGAAAAAAGACAGAAACATAAAGAAACTTTTCTTATCAGCCAATAAGTAATGCCAGAAACCTCGAGGCCAACTTTTAGCACCACTGCTGTATTTGGCTTCATCACCAAAAGATAAGAACGTAAGGTGCGACGTATCTTTCTCTGCCAGGGGAGCACCCTCTGCGCAAGTGGCAAAGATGACTCCAAACATCCCTCAACCTTCTTCTTGACTATCTCACCGTCCTCTTTCTCAGCAGCAGCTTAATTAATTATGGAAATAAGCAAATCAAAATAAGAAAGAAGGTAACACAGGCAAGGACTAAATCATTTGTCACACCCCAAACAACAAAATTTTCCAGAAGCTGTGAAGATGACAAAAGATAAGAAGGAAAGTAAGACCTGATAAAGTTCTGTTCAATCTGGAAATGCTTCCCCCATTTTCTCCTACTCTGAAAACGATCACATGCTGGGTTTCTGTTCCTGAGAACAGAGAGAAATCCAGAAGCATAAATGTCCTTACAATGCTAATTTCTGCTCACTTTTTGAAAAAAATAGCATGAGATGTTAAACATCTTAGTGAGTCATTTCTAATAAATGCAGAAAAATAATTAAAAGTAAAATCAATTAGTATATTTAATTAATATCTGAATAAACTATGGTATGACTTTGAAATTTGATATTCTAAAAATGAAAGTTATTTTCTCCAAATCATACATATTCTCAAGCTAATATGACTTTAGGGCTGTAAAAATAAATCAGTTTTGCATATAGTATTTAGTCTCTAATTTCTTAAGGATATTTTCATATCTTTAAAATATCCAAAGTTTTTCATTTCTAATCCTACCCTGGGTTTGGGAGGGGGGTGCTATACGTGGATAAATATAAACATCAAATCATATGGAAATAATTATAAAACTAAGTGGCAAGAAACAGATGACAGTACAAAACTTCATGGCTAAGACCTGCAATGCTCAGAATAGCACCACATTCAGGGAACCGCCACAATGCCATATTCTCAGAATAAATGATTCTACAACAAACAATCGGATGCAATTTTTCACCACATATGATGTGGAATAAGCTGGGATATGAATAATTAATTTGCTAATTAGAAAACTCCTAAGTTCAAAACACTTTCATAAATACAGTAAAGAAAACACATACGCATACAAAATTACCCTGCTTTAAGGTCAACTTAAAGAGCTTTTTAAGCTTCTTAACCAGTATACTCTATCTACAATAAACAAGATTTGCAAAAGTATCCACACAATTCCAGAAAATTGCTAAAACAGTGCAAACTATGTTTTAGGGAGGTTTTGGTTGTTGTTACGTTGCGTTTTTTGTTGTCTCCCCCCCACCTTCAATTAAAAGGAAGAGAGGGGAAAAAAGAAAAAAACTCCTGATTGGATGAACTATTCGGAGGTTCCCAAATGTTATAATTTAATTTTAAAAGGATGACTGCAGACTGTATCAGACAGTGGTTAGGGATTATTCCTGTCCAATGATCATTAAGCCAAGTAAATATCTAGAGCTTTATTCTCCAAAATAACCTACAAATCATAGCTAGCTCATTCCTCTCAGGAGTGAAAGGAAGAAAAAGAGGGGTGGAGGGAGGGAAAGAGGGCATAGCAGAAAAAGAGAAATAATAAAATAGCACTAGCAAAAAACAAAATGAGGGCAGTCGCTTTGTTCTGAAGAAAACGTTCTTGATTTATTTACAAACACTGTCAGTGAGATACAGCAAAATACCCTTATAAAGATGATTCAGGAAAAAAAGGGCAGATCCTTATATCTGCTCAGTTCAAGGCTATTTAATGACTGAGAAATTCTTTCCTTATATGCACAGGAGAAATGATGGCAAACTGGGTACCCAAATCTAAGAATTTACAGTGAGTTTTTACTGTCACATCATAATACTAGAGTGACTTGACTATAATGCATGACTTGATAGTAATCAGTATCTTTGTTCAAGTGATTTTTAAAAAGGGATTTGTTAAAAGAATGGATTTTTAAATACTATATAGAATCACAGAACTTAGGTGATGAAAATAAACTTTTGCCATCAGTCCTCAATGAGCGAATGAGGACAGTGAGGACCAGAGGTGAGACTGACTTTCCGGAGTCTTCCTACGCCATTTTGCAGAGAAGTCAAACAAAGAAAGCAGGTTCCTTGACCCAAGCGGCTCCTCTCCCTCTCTCGTAAGGTTCAACACTCATCACCTTGTATAGTCACTGTGTTTTTGAAACGATTTTATTCACATATGTCATCCATCATAAACAAAAATATTTTAATGAGCATTACCTAATTTCATAATGTAATCACATAACTATTTCTTTTCTTTCTACACTTTTTTTTTTTTTTTTAAGAAACTAGTACTTTGGCCAGGCACAGTGGCTCACGCCTGTAATCCCTGCACTCGTGAGGCCGAGGCGGGTGGATTGCCTGAGCTCATGAGTTGGAGACCAGCCTGAGCCAGAGCAGGACCTCGAATGTAAACAGCAAGGCGTTGTGGCGGGCGCCTGTAGACCCAACTACTCAGGAGGCTGAGGCAAGAGAATCACTTAAGCCCAGGAGTTTGAAGTTGCTGTGAGCTATGACACTATGGCACTCTACCAAGGGTGACAAATCAGACTCTGTCCTTCCCCCAAAAAAAAAGAAAGAAAGAAAGAAACTAGTTCTTTGCCTGGTCCCTGTGCCGTGGTTTCTCCCAGCAGTATAGCCCTCCTGCCCCTGAGATTTAAACTCTAAGTCTTGATGGCACTGATGTAGGTGCAGTAATGAGAACATAAGACTGAGTTTTCTGTGAGTTGATACCAAAGGTAGACTAAAAATATAAGAACCTGAATCTGAAGAGAAAAATTGAGAGAGAATCAGTTAAAGTCTAAAAGTCATAAAGTCAAGAAGGCAATAAACCCAAATGACCATCAACCCCTGGATAAAATAAAGGAGGGTAGCCTGAAGGTCAGCAAGAGGGTTTAGGGTAAATAAAAGGAGGGACGATGTTATATTTATGGAATTCATCCTGTCACATGGTGACAGAGGCCAAAAAGACGTAAGACTTCAAACAAGGCAGATTAATTCTTCACTAACATAATGGATTTTAAGGGAGGCCAAGTGTGCCCTAGGGTAGCATCCCTAACCTTTGAGGTTGACCACAGACCAGACAACCAAACTCTCGCAAGAAACCTCACGACCATCTTCACATAGAATACAAGACAATGGTTCAGACACAGTTAGCAAGTTCTAATTCCAACTATAAAGCAAGAACTCACACTATAGAAAACATAATAAAAAATAATAATCTGTCCACCAGTCTACTAAACCATTTCGAGGCAAACAGAAAAGATAAAGATATCCCCAATCAAAAATCTTACCAACCCAAAACAAAAATGAAAAGACTCATTTCCTAGTTCATGGGCTCTCCAAGGAACAGGAGCCCTCCTGCTTTTCCCCTCATTTATCTCGGTGTCTCGCATCTAGTAGGGTTTAATAATTATAATGTTAACAAGTTCTGCTCTAAAACTATAAATACCTCCCAGAGGGTGTTAAACTATTTATAATTAGTCATTTATGCCACTGTGGGTTTGACAAATGTGGAGTTAAAAACAAATGTGGGATGAGCAAATCTCAGAAATTATCAAAGCATCTACGTTGGAATGGTTAAGAATATGAAAGAAACCACCAACATCTCCTTGGGCCCCGGAAAATTAACTACTAAGACCATTATATCCAGAGATTAGAACAAAGTTAAAGGACAAACTCCAGAACATATATGAAATTCAAAATAATGCCTAGAAAAGCATTAGTTTAGATTAATTAAATGCTATTAACATCATACCAGGAAAAGTATTTATTCTAGAGTGTTCTAATGTAGGTGCTGTTAAACTAAATTTTTTTTTAATTGATTTTTTATTTTTTTTTCTTTGAGACAGAGTTTCACTTTGTCACCCTCGGGAGAGCTATGGCATCATAGCTCGCATCAACCTCAAATTCTTGGGCTCAAATGATCCCTTTGCCTCAGCCCCCCAAGTAGCTGGGATTATAGGCACCCACCACGATGCCCAGGCCTCACAAACTCCTGAACTCAGGCAATCCACCCACCTTAGCCTCCCAAAGTGCTAGAATTATAGGGGTGAGCCACTGCACCCGGCCCTAAAATAAATTTTTAGTTAGCATATAGTCTTTTACTCACATACACGCATCCAAAACTCATCCTTTTTATGAGCCTAAGCCCAATACAGAAATTGAATAAGTATTTGCCAAAAAATAAGTGCCTATTAGATCTGTAAGTAACTTATCTTTGCAGAGTATTACAGCACTCTTTCCAATAATATAAATTTAAATTATCAATTATTTAACACCAATGGTCTCACCTAACATTTCTCTTCTTCCCTTCCTTCTCAACACAATAGGTACTGGTACTTGGCTTCAGAAACCATAAACTATTTGAATTCTACTTTGGCAAAACCTGGAACCAACGTCATGACAAAAGGTAGATCTACTGACAGCCTCTACCCCCTGAAGAAGCAGAGTCTGGGGCCAGCTGTCCAAAACTGTGGTGTGCCATCACTTTGTCCTCTCTGTGTAAATCCCACCTTACTATGGGACAAGAGGGTTGGGGAGGGGGGGAGGTTCAGGAGGTGCTACAGTTTCACTGAGGAGACAGACAGTAAAATGGCCAGTAAATTGTTGATAATTGTGACTTCTGTGACATAACAGTCTCACAAGACAGAGATGCCAGTGGCCACAGTTTCTGCTAAGAGCCATGGTCTCCGGTTAACACACGGCACAGTCTGTGAGATGACGCAGCACGCTGACCTGTATATAATACACACTCACGGAATTAAAGGATTATTAGGATACAGATGGCCAAACACTGCCAAAATGTGAACCCACCAACACAATGAAAGTGCGAGCAACAGCAGTATCAGAAGTTGAAAGGATGACAGCAACTTTGCCCCACACAATCTCATGTGCCAATAATTGGGCCACAAGGCCTGGCAACATTAGACAGCCTAAACCGTAAATTGTATTTCTATGTGTTTGAAAAGAACCTGGGAGCAGTACCTCCTGAAGAGTAAAAGCCATGCCTCCCGTCTATAAATATATCAAGACACCCAAAGGTCAAAGTTCAAGGTTAAGGAGGTCAAAGGTTCAAGGTTAAGGAAAGATCAAAGCAATAAATCCATGTATCTTTGTAAATGAGAAATAATTATGCATATATACTGTACTCTACCTTACGATATGGGCAATCAGGAGAGAAAAAAAAGAGAAGTAAATTAACGTTAATATGCAAACTCATAAATCCCAAGACCTCAGATTAATGGAGGAAGTACAAAGCCTCAAAAGCACCAGTCTTCAGACAGCCCTAACTTACAAGTGCCTCCAAATGACACTGCTATGCTTTCCAGTCTCAGGGAAACAAAGGAACAAGGCTGGAATGACGGCCTTCCTGCTTACCCACCCAGACCCTCGCACAGCAACCATCACTGTCAGATGATGAAAAGCCACCCGAGGGAAACATGAAGGCTGTGGACACCTGCAGGCTTGGCAGAGCCCAGAGATCACAGCATGAGCCCAGAGGGCTGGAGCCAGAACGCCAGGCACAAGTGCCCCCAACACTTACACACTGTGTATCGAAATTCTGCTGGTGGCAGAAAAGTGGCTGTGAGACCTCTAACGGAACACCACAATCAAATGTAAGCATCACAGGCGAATTCTTGAGTGATATTTCTGAACAGTGCATAAGCTTTAAATTCATACTCTAAACCAAAAAATAAAAAGTTAACATTACACTTATGCATAGCCACAGAATTTCAGGATTCTCAAAGGGATCTTGGAAATCTTCCAATTCAACTCTCTCTTTAAATAGCACAGAGCTATTAAGTAACTCAACTAAAGTTTAAAAAAAAAAAAAATTTGTAGAAGCAGGACCCAACTCTCACAACAGTTTATTCAAAGCTTTTTCCAACTCAGGGAAAGTGACCTTGGAAACTAGGTGGATAACAAAGGCATAATGTTCTTGGTCACCAAGACAACACAGGAGTAATGTCAGTAAGAGCAAAAGCGCAGGTGAAATTGTGAGGAGGGTCAGAGCCTTCACTGTACGCAAGTTTTGAAAGTTAACATTACATTGTGGGAGGCGTTGCTTTAATCTGAGTGTTAGTGGTATTGCCTCTATCCAGTGAAATCTATGCATTGTGTAACCTAATTTAAAATGTAAGGCCAAACAGATCTGGAAAAGTACAGCTGTATCCTTGTGCTTAATTTATACTATAGTATACTGTAAATAAGCCCGAAATAAAAGCTATATTCTGAGTAAAGACAAAAAGCTCTTGTTAATGACATTCCACTCGCAATGTAGAATGTAACAAAAGGCTTCTTCATTTGCAGCCAACTGTCATTATACTTTGTAGCTTGTATGGGGCTATTGGACTAATATTTGCACTGGGATTAGTGTTGGGATAACCAATCAGTTAACTCCTCCACTGCAATTTTCTATTATCCTCAAATAAATGGCCAAAAGGAAGAAAAGAAAATTGGCAGGTAGAACGACAACTATATTTATGAGATTAAACTCTCAAACCCTTCACAGTTTGCCGGGCAACTAATAACAATTTGCCAAGCTGTTCATTTAATAATGAGTCAGCTAAGCCAAAAGCAAATGTTCCTTCAACCAACCCATGCTACTACACTCATATCCACACTAACAAGCTCCAATTATTTATGTAACACACTTCGTTTAGAATAAGAAGTACAAATTGCCATATAAGAAAAACAAACTCTCTCTTTAGCCAAATGCAAGCTCTATTGCATTTTCAAAAATAACTCAAATTTATGTGATTTTTGTAATTTATGGAAGCCAAAATGACCAATGGTGTGGTGAGTAGTTGCTATTTGTGTCGCTTTCCACACCAAGGGCCAGAAACTCACCACCCAAAACTGTAATCAGTGATCTCGTGATTTTAGGTCATCCAACAGAGTATATACACCCCAAAATATATATGAAGCCTGAGCCCATTCCTCCCTGGGGGTTATTCAGACCAAGCCAAGGACTCGTTGTCAAAGCAAAGAAAAGTGTGCATTATAGAACAATAATAAGGCACGGTCTCATTCCTAGGGAACAGGAAATGGCAGAGGCTATTCCTCAAGAAATAAACATAGGTACATGTGTCAGAATAGGAGGGAGAACACTTTGCTCTTTTCCCACCCATCTCCACATACCCAAAGATTAACAAATGCAACCAGCAAGTATCCCCGCCACCTTTACTTACTAATAGTTCATCCATACTGGTCTGGCATTTTTCCAAGTTGATCCGCTTTATCGCTACCCGTTCTTGCCTGGGTTTGCACAGGGCAGCCTGAACCACAGCAGTAGCTCCACTGCCTGAAACAACATGAAAACAACATCAGCTGTCAAATGGCACACTGTCGGGTTACCACTCGTGACCCCTCTCCTAAATAAATAAAGTCTTCTACTCAAACTATTCAAAACATTACCATGTGACATCGTCTTAAAGAGTTTCCCTTAAGTCTTAAAAAAAATTATCTGGAGGAAAAAAAAGGAAAAACTGGATCTTTCCAAATGATTTATGTTTGAGGACACAGGGACAAAAGGATCTTCATATAACTCTGCATGGAAACCGTTTCCATCCACAGGTCCTGGCATTTTCTAACTTCAGGGCCTTTAAAATATCCAGGCTCTTCGTCCATCTCAGCCCAAACCAACTACCCCCAGCCTGAGCTACATCAGGGTTTCCCCGAGATGCTGAGTTCTGAGCAGGCTCCAAGCCTGTTTCTTCAGGGCTTGCTCTACAATTAGAAAAACAGGAATCAACCCTCACAGGCTCATGTTGAAAACACAAGTTTCAAGGATGCCAAACAAAATGATGCAAACGTGTAATTACAAAAGCTCTTGGCATTCACATAATTTTTCTGTCTCCAATGTTTCATGATCATTAGCTAATGCACTCAAACTCCCGAGACACAGTCATGTTGTTATCCATATTTTATAAGAGCAAAATGCAGACGTGTAATGATTTGTGGCAGAGCACAAAGAGCACTAATCGGCTTTCTATGCCACAGGGGCTAAAAGGCCCCTAGGTTAAGGCATCTCAATTCTGCAAATAATACAAAAAATGTCATTCGCATAATATAAATTCTCTACCACAGCAAGAGAGCCAACAAGAGAGACGGCTTGTGCTCAGGACTATACGAAGGGGGCCGGAGGTGACAAGCTGACTTTCTCACCAAAGCTTTTCTCCCGGTAATACTTCTCAAGTAATCCTCAACTATCATCATAAAAAGGTGGGAGGGGGGCCTTTTGGCAATAAGAGAGATCAGTATTAGCGTTTCTAATATATGTGACAAAAAGGTGTGGCAGAAAGGCATGACAGAAAGACCTTTCCAGTTCAAATTAACGCTTTCCCATCCCAGGGAATCTCAAATGGGTGTCTGTAAGGCTGGAGCACTGCCCTTTATTCTGCCCTGTGGCTTCGACATCACCTCTGGCCTAGTGACCCCAGCAGATCACCCTAATGCTCCAAACCCAGGGCTCCAACTTCAGAGCTCCCATTCCAGGGAAGCCCAATCTGTGTTCACTGGGGAAGAAAATCCACACATACTGAACACCCGCTGCAGAGTATGCACTTTACTCATATAAGTCTCCTTATAAACCTGCACTTTTTTTGTTTTTTTTTTTTGTAGAGACCGAGTCTCACTCTATCACCCTTGGTAGAGTGCCGTCCGGTCACACAGCTCACAGCAATCTCCAACTCCTGGGCTTAGGCGATTCTCTTGCCTCAGCCTCCCGAGTAGCTGGGACTACAGGCGCCCGCCACAACGCCCGGCTATTTTTCTGTTTTTGCAGGTAGGCCGGGTTTGAACCTGCCACCTTCGGTATATGGGGCCGGTGCCCTACTTGATGAGCCACAGGCGCCACCCGCACTTTTTTTTTTATTAGCCTCGTTTTATACGCAAGAAAAGTAGGACTTGGAAAACATACCAAAGGTCACAGAGCTAATAAGTACCTGAGATGGGATCTGAGTCAGGTCTGCCATTCTCCAAGATCTGTGTCTTTATTCTACTTCCCAGAAGCCAAAAACACATCCTTCCCTTCCTCACTTGTTTTGGTCTTATTGACAAGGATTTGCCTACATAGTTCAACAAAAAAGATACCACCTACAGCAGCGGTTCTCAACCTGTGGATCGCAACCCCTTTGTAACCATGAAAATACACCACTGGCATTAAGAAGGTTGAGAACCACAGACCTAGAGGAAAGGCTCAAGTGAGCTGCACTCCCCAAAGCTCAGTTGGGATAGAATACTTCTGGCAAGTGGTTTAAAAGTGCCCTCCTCTCCCTAATCTCACTGCTCACCCCATCAAACGCTGCTCCAGGTCGCACCAGTTTGACCTCACTGGCCCTGCTGATCATAACTCGTTGGGTTCAACCCAGAATGCTCCAAATACCAGAGCCAAACACTACAAAGAGCCCTGCTGATAACAAAGTGTATTTTCTAGGCTCCAGAACAAGAGACCATCACTGAAGGGAGCTGCAGAGAAAGTGCTAAGTAGCTGGTTAGTACTGGGCCTGGGACCCAGCAGAGAAATCAACAAACATCTTTAGCTGCTGATGGGAAGTCATCATGGGCTGTGATCTCCCCGCAACTCTACTCCTCCATTCTTAATCCACTGTCCAAAGCACTCTCAAATCAGAGGGACTGAAAAACAAGAAAGATGATTTTTGTTCATCTAGGCAGATACCTAGTAATGATATTGCAGGATCAAATGGGAAGTCAACTTTTAGTTCTTTGAAAATTCTCCATACTTCTTTCCAAAAAGGCTGTATTAGTTTGGTGACTGTTAACTAGATTGACTTACACATTCTATGTTGCATATCAAATCATCATATTATACCCCACAGACATATACAATTATGAGTTAATAAAAATTAAGTTAAAAAAAGGAAAGATAAACAAGAAAGAAGAGAATAAATTTCCAGAAAGGACAAAACAAGCGTACACAATACGGGGCTGCCTGCCATAATCAGTGAAGTCCTTGACTGTAAGAGTCCCTTGACTTCCTTGGGCATAGGCAAGAATATGGGCACAAATAAGAATTTAAGAATGTTAGAATGTGGGAGAGGTAGTGAGCAATGTTCTTATTGAAGCTTTACAACTAGAGAACTGTTCCTGCTTTTACAACCACAGCTAAGGAACAACTGGCTACTTCTCATCTCTGGAAAAAAATAAGTATGAAGCTTCATGCCCTGAGATCATTGTCACAGCATGAATGGACGGAACCATTCTTTAAGCAATTAAATCCTGAATGTTCTTCAACTGCAGAGAGTTCTGAAGGTAGAGGGTGCCTTAAAAATCAAGTCCTACACCTCACTACATGAATGAGGAAGCAGGGTCTCATATAAGGGATTTTTTTCCCTGCAGTAATTGATAAACACAGGATTAGCCTCCTAGGTATCCCTTATTCCTTGTCCATTATTCTTTGCACCGGGTTTGTGTTCTACCAAATTGCCAGTGAGGTAAAACTGGCCATAAAATCAATTTACTAGGTAGAAGCCACGATTTTTCTTTTTTTTTTTTTGAGACAGAGTCTCTTTGTGTCTCCCTCAGTGGCATGCCGTGGCATCATAGCACACAGCAACCTCAAACTCTTGGGCTCAAGTGATTCTCTTGCCTCAGCCTCCCTAGTAGCTGGGACTACTGGCATCTGCCACAATGCACAGCTATTTTTTGGTTGCAGTTGTCATTGTTGTTTAGCAAGCCCGGATGGGGCACAAACTCCCCAGCCGTGGTGTACTGTGTCTGGCACCCTTCTCACTGAGCTACAGGCACCAAGCCAAAAAGCCATCATTTTTTGAAGGAAAGCATAAGAGCATATTAAGGGGACGAACTATTTTATGAACCTTGTTTCAGTTATACTCAAGCTCAAGTACAACATGTTTTACTGTTAGCGATGATCAAAAGTTTGAAGCCTGCTGTACTAGATTAGGATTCTCAGGATTAGAGTAAATCCATGCTTTGAAAGCAAAGGAGGTGACCTAACTGCTTAATTCTCAAGGACATTTAGAAATGATATGAGACCATCTTGCTTTAAGGATTTTTATGCACTTTGATGATTGAAGAGCAAACTAAAAATGTGGGGCTTGTAAATCCAGGAATTGGACAAGTGTTAGCAACATGAAATAAAATAGTGGCAATTGATATATTGAATAGCACCCGTATTTATTTTGAATAATATATTTATATAGAATTCATTAACATTGTGAATATATGTTCAAGGAAGTATCATGCACTGCTTTGGGAATAAAAGGTCCTTAACATTTTAGGAATTTCTCATTTTATTCCTGACTCCTGCTTCAAATGAAATAAATCATTTGGATTATGACCTATAAGTACAAACCATGAGAGTATGACTTGAAATTCTTTCAATCTCCTGTTTCAATTCACTCTGCCTCAATCCACTTTTGCTAAGTAATTCCAGACTAAGAACGGCTATGTCAATGCCAACCAAAGGCAGGAGATTCCTCAAGTTCATTTTCCTTGAGTTGACACCTCTTCTCATTCTCCCCCTTTTACTGCCGCTGGTATTAAGGTAAATCACCAGAAAATCACAAGGCTGCATTTTATACTTTCAGTTAACCAAAGAAATATTTTATGGAAATACAATTCAATATTTCAACTTTGAATTTCATGAAGTCTGTAAGAAATTAACATGAAGAACTCAGTGTTTCCTTTGTAAAAATCATTAATGTTGTCAATTACAGTCTGAACAGTACTTTCAAAGTCCCTCCTCTAATGAGCCACACAATAAATTCCTCTTTGCATTTAGTGTTAGGGTACAAACCTCTTCCTCTCAGATAACTTAATTGAGAATAAAAACTACATAGCATCATATTGCCCTTTATTGTCCTGACAGTCAGAAGACTCAGACCTAAATTTTCTTTTTAATAACAGCTACTATCTTTGGCCCAGGTTTCCTGTGATTTATTGTCCTTGCCCTCTTCATTATGTGGCCCTTATTTTACACTTAATGTAGCAATGCTTCCGTGACATGAAGGAACGTTCCTAGAGCCTACCAAAGTAAAACCCACTTGAAGCATCACAACCTGACCACTACATGTGAACAAAGGTGCTTAACAGCCACAAGAAAACTTTGGGCACCAAAAAAAGCAGCAAAAAGGGCTGGTCCAGGTGCAGTGGTGTTTACAACTAATTGATCACAACCAGTTACAGATTCCTTTGTTCCTTCTCCACTCCCATTGTTTCACTTGACTCACCTAAAAGAAAAAGAAAAGGGCAGCAAAAATACCCTTACATGAATTCATCAACAAATAGTAACTGAATTACTCCTACCCCATGTGGCAGGCAGTTAGCTAGATAATAAAGGTCCAAAGGTAACCATTCTTGTTTCAAATAAAATAAATCCTGCTACAAGATCATTTCCTAGGTAGAGGTTAAGAGGGAAGGCTGGAATACTGCTGTGGACTGAATGTGTCACCTAAACTTTTTTTTTTGCAGTTTTTGGCTGGGGCCAGGTTTGAACCCGCCACCTCCAGCATATGGGGCCAGCGCCCTACTCCTTTGAGCCACAGATGCTGTCCCCCTAAAATTTATATATATATATTTCTTTTTTTGAGACAGAGTCTTACTATGCCACCCTCAATAGAGTGCTGTAGCATCACAGCTCACAGCAACCTCAAACTCTTGGGCTTAAGCAATTTTCTTGCCTCGGCCTCACTACAGGCACCCACCACAATACCCAGCTATTTTTTGGTTGCAGTTGTCATTGCCATTTAGCAGGCCGGGGGGGGGGGGTGCACGAACCCGCCAGCCTTGGTGTAGGTGGCTGGCACCCTTCTCTCTGAGCTACAGGCACCAAGCCTAAAATTCGTACTAATATGCTGAGGCCCCAGGCCCCAAAGTGACTATTATCTGGAGATACAGTTACTGATAATTACTTCCTTCATGAAGGTAATTAAGGTTAAATGAGGTCATCAGGATACAGCCCTGGTCCAGCAGGATTAGTATCCTTATAAGAAGAGACAAGAGAGAGCTTACTTTCTTTCTCTGCTGTGTGAGAACACAGCAAGAAGGTGCCAGTTTGCAGACGGGGAAGAGAGTCCTCACCAGAAACTGAATCAGACAGTACTTTGATCTCAACTTCTAGCCTCAGAACTGTGAGGAACAAGTTTCTGTTGTTGAAGCCACCCAGTCTGGTATTTTCTTATTGCAATCCAAGCAAACAACATACAAAAGCTTCTCAACGTCTGTTCTAGGTCACTCTTCTACTAACATTTATGGTAAACAATGCGATAATAATTAGAAATTCTCAGAAACTTTGTAACTAAGTCAACAACAAGAGGAATGATGCAATTAAAGGGGCTGTGGAAAGCCATTATATTTCCCCCAAGTCTTAAGTTAGTAAGAGTCTTAAAAAGGTTAGAGGGGGATTCTACTCAACCATGGTATTCATTCTACTCTGACTTTGGAGCTAATTTCTATCTAAACTTCAGCTTCCTTAGTGGGCCTAAAAAAAGAATCTACTTGTAAGGTTTAAAAACATAACGTGTTTCACATTCCTGGAAAATACGAATTCAATAATGTTAGGCTCTCTCTGGGGTTCATGTCTCCATCTGTAAGGAAGGAGGTAAACTACACCTACAGTTTATGTGACACCCAAGAGAAAAGAGGGCAAAGCAGTTCCAGGTCAATATTCAGTTTCATTAGACGAGTCCATTGGTTTAAAAGGAGGAAAGAAGAGCTAAATTTGGAAACCAAAGAACTAAGTGATTTCTTTCTTTTTTTTTATTATCTTTATCATTAAATCATAGCTGTGTACAATAGTGCAATCAAGGGGTACAATGTGCTGCTTTCATATACAATCTTAACTATTTTCATCAAACTGATTAACATAGCCTTCCTGGCAATTTCTCCATTATTATATGAAGACATTTGTATTCTGCATTTAGCAAGGTTCGCCTGTACCCTTCTAAGATGCACCGTAGGTGTGGCCCCCCCAATTACCCTCCCTCCGCCCCAACCTCCCCTCTCCCCTCCCTACCCTTGCCCCTTTCCCTACATTCTTGTGTTATAGTTGGGTTATACCATTCATACGACAGCTATAAATCAGCTTCATAGTAGGGCTGAGTACATTGGATGCTTTTTCTTCCATTCTTGAGATACTTTGCTAAGAAGAATATGTTCCAGCTCCATCCATGTAAACATGAAAGAGGTAAAGTCTCCATCTTTCTTTA